>MRSU01011166.1:0-31894 GCA_008369845.1 Trichomonas gallinae
ATGGTTGCTTTCGATGCTATCTCAGAAGATCCATCTCTCTGGCCAGAAACGTTTTATCATATGATTCGCAATTATAGACATAAACTAAATTATTACAATAATAAATCAAAGTCTCAAATCCCACCACTCCTCACAAACCAGCAAATAGAAGAAATCCTTGCCGATGTCAAGCGTGGAAAGAATCTCTTTCGTAATTTAATCTCCGAGATTGGCGTTCCAGTTTCAATGATCGACGATTCGATTACAAGAATCTGCAGAATTCTCGTGATTATGATCAACGATGCACCACAGCATTCGTTCTTGCAAGGATTTGATCGCATGGCTTGCGTTGCTTTTGCTTTATCTTTGCACTTCGCGTTGAGAATTAATTTATCCCTTATTGAAGCAGAAGCTTTCGCTGTTGCTCTCCTCAGAAATCTCGTTGCACTATCAGAACCAGCGAAATTTTTAACTCTGCCAGGTACTGCCATGCAATTTTACGTGGATATTGATGCATTTTTGATGAAGCATAACAGAAGGATCATGAAGACACTTGCACAGGGCCAATTCAGAAGCGAGCACTTCGCTGCGAACTGGGTTGGCGTTTTATTCGCTGATGCTCATACTCCACTTGGAATTTTGTACCTTTGGGACAACATTATTCTCCACAGAAACGAACTTACTCTATTTACAAAGGCTTTAGTTTCAACTCATCTTGATCAAATCGAAGATTCAGATGATCCATCCTTCCTCATACAAGAAATTATGACTTTTCGCGATTGGGATGTCGAACGCATTGTTCAGGATGCCAAATCATTCCTTCACAAAGAATTCTGGGATGTTGACTTGATAAACGCTCCTCTAGGATTCTGGCTTTGAAAAATTGTTTATATACTTTCTCTGTATTGTTTAAATGTTTATAAAAAGATGATGCTATCAAATTCGAAAATTAGAAATATAATTAGAACAAATCAATATAAGAAGACATTATATTTGGCATAATTATGAAGAAGGATCATGACGACTGATGGATGCGATTCATAATTTCCCAATATTCATTAAGTTAACCAAACAATTCATCAAATTCGCCATGTAAACCATGCAATTCCTCAAATTTGTCATGTAAAAAGTTTATTTTAGAATTTGACAAGTAAACAATCTGTCATGTAAAAAATATTTATTTTTAAATTTGACATGTAAACTTATTTCTCATTAATGAATATATTTGAAGACAAAGGAAATATTCTTGTTTATGATTTAGGATCTGCAATGTTTAGAGCTGGACATGCAGGTGCTTTGTATCCAGAAATAAGCATCCCTTCGCTAGCAGTTGTTGTAGGTGATGGATCTTATTTGGTTGGCGAAGAAAATATTTATAAAAACCATAATAAGGAAATTGTACCACTCATAGAAGAATCTGGAATTATTTCTAATCCAGATATACTCGCTTCATTTTTAGCATATACACATGAACGCTTAGGAGAGCCATCTGGCCAAGGAATGTCTGCAATATTTACGCAGCCAGCACATTTAGTAGCTGATAATCAATTTGGATTCGAATGGAGAAAATGCATTGCTGAAGTTGCTTTCAAAACTTTGAACTACGATTCAATTTGCATTACATCTGATGCATTACTTGGCGCTTACGCGCACTGTTATCATACAGCAACTGTTGTAGATTTCGGCTGGTCTTGTATACGCGTTATTCCGATTGTTGATGGAAAACCATTGCTTCCTTGTTCAAGATACCACATATGTGGAGGTATGGTCATGTCACAGATGCTCGCTGATCGCTTAAAGTCAAGAGATATTCACATTGTTGATAACTCACAAGGAAAATATACAAAACAACAATGCCTTTCCATGGAACGTCGTACATGTGCCGATTTAATCAAGCAAGCTTGTTATTTCAATACTGGTGTAAATACAGATGATCAGGAAAACATTGTTTCAATCAATGGACAGCTTATTGATGTTAAGAATGACATGGAGTTCCTCTCTGGCATATTCTGGAATAAATTAACAGCAGATCAAGACCAAGATAAAGATTCAATTGATATTTTACCGTTAAACGTGCTGATTGAAGACTCAATTTCCAATGCACCAGATGAATATAAGAAAGCACTCTGGTCTAATATAGTCACATGCGGAGGGTTTTCGACGATTAGCGGATTCCAAGCAAAAATTCTTGATTCATTTAAGTTCAACAAATCATTTGATAGAAAAGTTCATTATCCAATGAATGATATTGTTGCTGGTGACTTCTGTGTATGGACTGGAGGATCGATTCTTGCTTCATCACCAGTTATAGACAGATACTGCGTGAGCAGACAAGACTATGATGAAGAATATGGCGATCAATTGCTTAAAATCAAATGCGAGCCTCAATTCAAAGAATAATATTATAATATCATGCTTATTTTATTATTAATTTACTGGTTAAAGTGTTATTTTAATCCTGATATCTGGATCTTCCTCTATGATGCTTCTCAAAACATAAGAAATTGAAATTTGGAATAAAATTAAAAGTTTCGATATAGACTAGTAATGCACTCCTATATAGGACTCAATAAGTCATTTTTGAAATGCTTGTTTATAAGTTATAATGTATATAATGGATAGATTTATTTATAAAATCAAATATAATAATCCAAATTGATTTATATTAAGTAGTATACGAAGTGGATCTTTTAGGTTGGCATACTACTTATTATCTAAGCACTGACTCAATGTATTATGGCCTCAATGTATTGTGGATTGATATCATGATATTGGTAAACAAAGACGAACAATTTATAAATCTTGGTGAGTTTTGTCCAACATGTTTTCTCACATTCTCAGCTGCAGGGAGACATCAATAAGAGGCTCCAGACAGCTGAGAATGTGGACAAACACAGTTTTTTATAAATTGGTCATCATTTTCTTTGTTTACCAATATCTACAATACATTGAGGCCAAGATATGACTTTTCCCCCTGGGGTATCGCAAAACAGGTGTGTGGGTTACCTCGCTTATGGGAACAAAAAAGTCGCCTATAATTCATTAATAAATTTCCAGAGAAACGAAAATAACTATTCTTGTTATAATATATGCATATAAAAAATATCGTAATTTCATGCGTCAGTATACTAATTTACATGTCAAAATACTTTTTACATGTCATTTTTAAAAGCGAAATGACAATATGACGTATAAAATTAATTACACGACAAAAATTTTAGGGAAGAATTCGGATGAAAGTTGCTGATGATATTATTGATGTTTGGGCTTATAACCTGGAACCAGAGATGGAAAAGATATCACAGCTAATAACAAAATACAAATACGTTGGAATGGACACTGAATTCTCTGGTTTCTTTGTTAAATCACCTCCAGTTACTGCTTCTGATGAAATAAAGTATCAATGTGAGCGTGAAAATGTAAACAGAATGAAGTTAATACAGATTGGATTGACATTAGGCGATGAAGAAGGAAGAGTCCCACAGCCAATATGCACATGGCAGTTTAATTTCAAGTTCGATATAACACATGATATGCAATCAACTGATTCTATCAACTTACTTTATCAGTCAGGTATTGATTTTGATAAATTTAATAGAGATGGTATTGACATCAATGATTTTATACCAATTTTCTATTCAAGTGGATTAATCATGAATGAGCATGTGATTTGGGTTACATTTGCAGCTGGCTATGATATCGCATATTTGCTTAAGTTAGTAACAGCAGATACTCTTCCAAAAACACTCAGAGAATTCGAGAATGTTGTCAGGACATACTTCCCACATTTTTATGATGTTCGATATATGATGATGCAAATTTATCCAGGCGTTGGCTCACTTCAAGCAACATCAAAAGAATTAGGTGTTATCAGATATGGCCCTATGCATCAAGCAGGATCAGATTCCTACGTTACACTTCTTGCTTACTTTGCAGCTTGCAGAAAACACTACAAAGGAGCCATTGTTCACGAAAAATTTAGAAATAAGAGCTGCAAATAAAGAATATAGATATTGTTTAGTAAATTCATGTAATTTCGAAATTTCGTTTTTTTTATATCATGATTCAACAGCATAATTACAGTACATAAAGCTTATACAAATATAATATATTTCCTATAAGGAGATTATTTTGTGAGTTTGGTCCAAAAATATCTAACTTTGATATCTAACCAATATTGGAGCTCTAAATTTTAAAAATAAACTATTTGGGTATATAAATATCTGAATACTATTGGATATAGCATTTTGATTTTATTTAATATGTTGTCCGAAATAGTATATGAATATAGCTATCTTTGAAAGTAAATATTATATGTACTTTGGTATCTATCTTTGCCAAGCTGACACCAACCTTGACTAGGATAACAATTTCCTAGAAATGTAAGATTTTGACAATTTTACATGTCAAAAACAGTATCAAATATGTCATGTAAAATATAACGTATTCTTTTGTGATTTTTATATATTACATTCTATAAGCACAACTCTATATATCTGTTGAAAGATATATTAAAAATCTGCTATTTCATAAGATATGAAATCATCAAAAAAAGGAATTGAGTTATATTATCAATGTGATTAAATATGTCTATGTCTAACTGTTATAAATCGAACTAGAATGGATTTCTAAATATTTTTTTTGGTCGCGTTGATACGAAAAAAAAAATCTCAAAAAAATGTCGCTCTTTCTTCTTTTACGAACGATTTCTTCTGAGGTCTTCTTTGAAGAAAGATTTAACACAGAGGGATGGACGAGAAGATGGGTGAAATCAGAAAAGCATCCGCCGGGCAAACCTTTTGGACGTTGGCAATTAACAGCAGGTTCGACACCAGGTGATCCAACAAAACAAAGAGGCATCAAAACACTCGATGATTTTCGTAATTACGCTATTTCAGCGCGTTTTCAGAAATGCTGGACAGATAAAAATCGCCCATTAGTCGTTCAATATACACTTAAAATGGATAGACCAATCATTTGCGGTGGTGCGTACATTAAATTGATCCCAGATGGTCTCGATCAGCGTCGTTTTACAGGAGGCACACCATATTCACTCATGTTCGGCCCAGATGTATGTTTTGCACACACAGACTTGATTCAGTTCATCATTAGCAGGAATGGTACAAACTTTAAGATGCTTCAACACGTAGAACCAAAGCGCGATGGCCACACACATCTTTACACACTTTACTTAGGCACAAACGGATCATTTGACATTTGGCTTGATGGCCGCCACAAATACGAGGGCACACTTAAAGAGGAATTCGAATACGAAGGACCGAAATATATTATGGATCCATATGATAGGAAGCCAATTGACTGGGATGACAGAGAGTGGGTTGAGGATCCAGAGGATAAGATGCCAGAGGGCTGGGATAACCGCCGCCGCATCCCAGATCCAACAGTTTCTAAGCCAGAAGATTGGGATGATGAAAAAGATGGCAAATGGGAGCCACCACTTATTAGAAACCCCAATTTTACAGCAGTATGGCAGCCTAGAATGATTCCAAATCCAAATTACATGGGTACTTGGCGTCCTAGAAAGATTCCAAATCCAGATTATACACCTGATGAGGAATTCGGTAAATTTGACGACCTTTGTTATCTCGGTCTTGATTTGCACCAGGATAACGCTGGCCAACTCTTCGACAACTTCCTTGTTACTGATAATCTTACATATGCTGGTGAAGTCGCCGAAATCGTCTTCTACCCAATCGTACCGAAGGAGAATGAGGTATACTTCAGATGGGGTGGCCACGAGCGCTGGGAAACACAGCGTAAGTGGGGTATCGAAGATTTCGGTCGCTCGAAAGACTTCGGTGTCGATGCAAATGGTAATAGATTTGATGATCCAGATAGCTTCTATAAGAATACACATCGTAAGACTATCCAAGAAGAAAATAACCAAGCTCAGGCTATCTCTGATAAGGCATTCAATGAAAGAAATGATCTTTAAGTTCGGAAATATGATATTTTTCCATTTTACAACGTTTTTTTTTGGTAATAAAAAGTTATTTGATAAAATATACAAAATCAAAATCTTTTTTTACCTAATGAATTCAATCATAATACAATCCTTTACCTGACAAATGTTTGTACGATTTTTAAATTGGATTTTATATTTATATTTTAAATTTATATTATGTTCTATCGTTAGATAGTCAAGGAATATTTTAATAATATTGTAACTCAGATGATTTTATTAAATCAAAAATAATATATTTAATAAATTCTAAAAAAATGTTAGCATCGATATTTTTCAATTGAATATATGCTATATTTAAAGTTATCAAGTTTGATATTATTAAATTTATAAAATCATTAAGCATTTAGTTAATATCTTTTTCTCAAGGAATACAAATTACAATCAAAGTTTTAGGCTTCATTTTTCTATTTTTTGATAAATTGATAATTTTTTTTCCACAAAATCAAAAAATTACTAAGGAAATTGATTTTACTGGAAGTTTCAATGTTTATTTTAAAAATTTGTAAAATCTAAAAAAAACTAAAAATGAATGAAATTCTTCGAAAACTTTCCGATTTTCCAAAAGGAAAATTAGTCCAAGATGCTGACCAGACGATCAGCTGCTCCTTGTACATCCTCCATGAAATGATGATGGAGTCATCGGAAGCGTTTTCGAAAGATTTGGAAGAAATTTTATTAAATTTAATTGTTGCTAATGAAAGACAACTCAGTCCTGTAACAGCAAACGCAATAGGAATCTGTTTACTTGCATATTTTAAGTCACAAAAGTCTCCGGATTATTGGAAATTTCTTTCCTTGATGACAGAAGAAATTAAACAGTATAATTTAGTCGCAATCGTTGTTCTAGGCATACTCTCGAAAGGAGTTGGCTCGTCATTCAAAGCACAATTATCTTCGCATATTACAACTTTATCTAATTCTCCAAATCCATCTCAATTCCCATACATATGCCAATGCTTTAGGAGGATCCTTTTGGGAACAGGAGACTTCCTAATTCGATCAATTCCACAAATTTTCGTTTTTATTAAGCGATGCGTTGCTGCAACAGCAGAAAGTTTAAGAAATCAGGCAATAAAAACTCTTCCAGTTCTACTAACTCACGCTAAAATCGATATTCAGAAAATTTTGCCGGTGATTAATCCAACACTTTACACAGATTCAAATTCATCACGATATGTTATTGCAAAATCATTAGCAAAACTATTATACAAGTCATCAAACGATGATATTAACTATATAACAAAACATTATTTAATATTCTTACAAAACGAAAAGAATGTAAATACGATTTGCTCATCGATGTTTACAGCGTTCAGATTTTTCGAACCAATCTACATTGTTTCTAAATTAAAAGCAATATCAAAATTTATTTTCAATGTTTCGACTCTTAAGCTAGGAATACAATCAATGGTTACAGTAACACAATCAATACTTAAAGCCGTATTCTCAGTAGCTGGTTCTACTTGTGGAAAATCAATTTGCACGTATCTCGTTGAAATGATTCCAGAAGGCAAAATTACAATTCCTAATGCGCTTGTACTAGTAACAACATTGCATAATTGCGAAGTTCCGCACAAAGTTTTACAACAAGGATTAAGAATCACTTATTCGCTTCTTGAATGCCAAATAAGTGAGGTTAGAAATGCAGCAGTTGCATGTTTTGGTAGTTTAGGCTCTAAAGATCCAAAAACAGCAAATGTATTTTTAGAAACTTTTTTAGTTTTGATTTTAGACGCAAATGAGCATGGATTACTCGGCTATGCTAACACAATAGCTATGTTAACCAATGCAAAGAACGCTCAAAAAGTTCAACAAGTTTGCATCAGATTAATGACTGGAGGAACAATAGATTCTCCAAAAGTTCATGCTGCTTTTGCCATAGCATCAGCATTGATTTCTGTTGGTCATGTTAATGATGAATTTATTCAACTTGCTGATAGATTAATTATGTCGATGAAAGCAATAAGTAGGCCATCACAGCAGCAAAAGCGCGGAATTAAGTATATTGCCGCCTATTTATTGGCTGGAAAAGAAAATACAGGCATTGCAAAATGTATTCCACATTTTATAACCAATGTTTTGCAGGTTTTACCAACACTATCTGGAGCATCAACATTCTGCCTGTGGGGTTTGATACCAATGATGCAAATAAATGAACAATTGGCGCAATTGTTAATATCAGCTGCAATAACAGTAATTTCTTCAATGTTCTCTATTGAAAACTTCGATATTGATACAGTTATTACTCCATTCACCGATGATATTGATTTAACTTCATTAATTTACAATACCAAGAATTCATCAAATATTTCTTCTTTGTTTACAACACATTTGAAGCTTTCAGGCCAGAATCACAGAGCAGGCGCCTGCAGAGCTGTTATAGAGACTTTTCCGCGCATAATCAGAAGAGCGAAGAAGGATTCAATAACATCACTCATAAATTCTCTTTTTGTTGGCACTAGCGACTCAATTATTGCAGGCAGACTGATGCTGGTGAGAAGCCTACTCCAAAAGAAGGCAACATTCGGGTTTTTGCCGAACGACACTCTTCCAAAACTTTTAGTTATCAGGACATCATCTGTTTCCGTAAAAAGAATTGCCGCGTCATGTGTTTCAAGATTTTTATCATTCTATCCTGTATTGGTCGGCCCAACTCTAGATACAATGGATAAATCGAAAAAATCACTAGATTTCACAGCACTAACATTGGCGGATGGCGCATCAGTTTTTTGCCAAAACAATGCAGGCCAGAGAGTTCTCAAGCTTGCTGAAGATGCAGCAAATTCGTCGCAGTCATCTGAAGCAATTTTCGCGATATCACAGGCAATAAAGAGCGGAGCTGGCGACAAAGAATCGCAAATATCTTTATTAAAGAGAATTTTGTTTGGTGGAAGGATATCGACTGCCAGCGAGATTTCTCAGTTCATCTCATGTTTGTCAGTTGTTTCTAAAAATGACAAGCAGTTTATGAACGCGTGCATAAACTGCATGCTCAATTTCCACACTATGCGTGGTGTCGTGCAGCTTCTCTCCGAAAAAATACTCGAGGCATCAAATTACACAGCAAATTGTTTGAGTGATAAACTCAATCTTATGACTGCGCCAGCTTTCTTTGCCAATGCACTTCATTTCACTTGCCCACAAGAAATCATTCCGATGACTTTCATGCTCCAGCAGCAACTATCCAGCAGGCGTGTATCTGATTTAATCATAAATGTGTTCGAAACTCATCCTGATGTCAAGACATGGACAGATATGTGCAAGCGAGTTATATTGAATATGTGCGTTCCACCAGCTGAAAGAAAAGGCGAATTCAGAGTTGCTCCAACACGTGCTGTAATGGTTTCATCAATGCAGGTTGCAGCACTATTAGCGCATCATGTTAGACAAGGTTTTCCAGCAGGTCTGCCTTGTGTTGACGATATTGTCAGCATCGCATTCAACGCAGTACAGATGAAAGATACAAAAATTGATAGTCATGCTTTTGCGATCGGCTCTTCTATTATTAGAGAGTTTTCTGATGTAGAAAACTCTGATGGGCCGTTTTTGGCTCTTTTCACTGCACAATTCCATCCGATGCTTTTGCACGCATTGGAAGAACAAAGGAAGGTTATCTCCGTGGCAGAATTCGTTTTAGACTATCTTTCTTTCTTGAAGCCACCACTTTTACATGATGCCGCTGAGCTTGTCTCTCAGCGTGTTGCAAAGCTCAAAATCACCAAACAGAATGCAGTGACATTAGCAAGAGTTACATCACAATTAATCGAATCATCACAAAAATCAAATGATAGCATTATTTCACTTTTCGTTAATTCATCAAATGATGTAATGAACATGTTATTGCGCCAAGAACTCAAAATAACAGATATAGGCAGGCAGTTATTGCCATTCTCACGCTGCATATTGACACATAACTCTTCAATGGCGAGACCTCTCATATTGCTTATTTTCGCACAGTTTGATTCAATTCAACCCCACTCAGGACTTGGTGTCTGCAGTGAATATGCTAAGAAAGGACTCTTGAACCCAGATGATATATCATTCATTATCCCGCGCGCGTATATTATTCCTAAATCGCGAGTTTCTGTTGAAACATTCAACGCTTTCGAATCAGAAATCGATGAAAACGCTTACAGAATTATTTCACCTGCAGAGTTTACTGCACCTTCTGATTTCTTAACAGCAGCAGCTGCTTCAGCAGCAGGAAAGTCATTCTCTGGTATCAGATCACAGATACTCGCAATTGCTTCAGAGAACCAAGTTTTCTCGGCTCTGGCAAATGTTGTCAAAAATGCGGCCGATGATAATGGAATTTTACCGCCAATTTTCGATGCCGCATGTAAAAGCAACACTGAATCTGCTAAGGCAATTCTCACAATTGTTGCCGCTAATGCATCACTTGCTGTTATAGATGGAATCCTCGAGCACACAGCGAAAACATATAAACTAGAAATATGTCAAGACGCGATGAGAATTTTACTGAACAGATGCTCAAACATTGCATTACGCTCGCTAAAAAATGTTGCTGACAGAGTGAAGATCGAATTATTGCCAACAGGTGTAACATTCCTTTGCAATTTGCTGAGCTGCAGCGAAACTTCTCAAATTGCTGTAGAAATCTGTATATTGGGTGCGCTCGAGTATTTGGAGGATATATTGGACATCAAAAACGTTCCGCGTGTTCTCCACTTCTTAAGATTATTAGTAAAGGCAGCTCCTGCTGTTGCTCCTGGTGCTGCAGCTTTATGCCTCTATTGCCTAGAGATGATCGCTGAAATTGCTGATCGTCAAAAAGTCGTTTCAGTTGCGACAGCTTTACTCTCAGAAATTCCACATGATGTCGCTCAAAAAGCATATAATGATTTCTCTGGTAAAGAAGCCATCATTAAATGCTTGACTCCTCCTAAGAAAGTCGCTCCAACACTTAAATTAATCTCATTCGGAACAGGAAATTCCAGAAGATCATCAGAACGCGGAGGATGGCAAACACTTACTGTAGGAGACGACGATGATATTTAAAATAAAATGTTTTGTTTTTTTGTATAAATTTTATTCGTTAGTTTTTTTTCGCCATTTGCTTGTAAATCATATGACATGTAATTATTTTGTAAAAAAAAAAAATTCGTCAAATTGTTTTATCAATCTGCCATGTAAATTAATTGATTTGTAAACCATTTGTCGGTTTTAATATATTTGTCAATTTTTCATGTAAAAAAAATTGTCAATTTTTTTCGATGAGCGTTAATCTTGATGATATCATTCACACTTACATTCCAGGCGGCCTTCCTAGCAAGGAGGAGATAGAAGAAATGACACAGGAAGAGAAGGATGAATTGTTTGCGAAGCAGGCACAAATTATTTCACATTATAGAAGAATCACTGTTGCTGAGTTGTTAAATTATGAAGTAAAAATGAGCAAAATGCAGAGAGTACTTAACGGAGAAATTAAACCCGAGAAAATCGCTGCAAATGAACAAATTGGCAATATTAAGGAAAACAGAAAAGCAATAACTGAATCAATCAATAGCATATTTGGCGAACTCGAAAGATTAAAATGTAGCGAGTAATTACTAACTTTCGAATTACAAATATTGAATTTGAAAAACTTTTGTTTATGCGATCAATATTACTTGCTTTGTTATTATTACAAACATTTACTGTTATTTATCACCTAAAAATGTTTTCGAAAAAATTATTCAATATCTTTTTTTATAAATTTGCCTATAACGGTATGAAATTCACATTCCACAGCAATGACATAATGTTATGCTGTAAAGAAAAATATACAACGACTTTGAATAAAATTTTGAGTCAATATTGATCGAAATTCGTTTGTATTTTATTGACACAATTACTTAATTTATATTATAAATAAGAGTTTTAAAGCCATTTCGTAAAAATTCAAATGATAAAAAAAAATCTCCAGCAAAACTTTTTTTTCTCCAACGTTTTTGTTATTTAGATATATTTTATCTCATATAACATGATTTTGAGTTTTTAGTTTTGAAAAGATCTGTTCATTTTTAGTTTTGAATGGATATTCAACACTTACTGCATAATTTCACATTAGAACAGAAGATCGGTCAAATATTTATGTTGGAGGCTGTTGGAACACAGTCAGGAGAAGTCAATATTGAGTTGCTCAAAAAATTCAAAATTGGAAACTTTTTCATGGGAAAAGTTGATAGAGTTAAAGTAAAACATAACACAAAAAAGCTCCAAGAGTATTCAAATGATGTGTTTGGAATTCCTGCTCTTATAGCCATTGATTTTGAAGGTGGATGTGTCAGAAGGGGACTAGATATGATTCCTGGAGCAAGTGCTGTAGCATCATCTCGATCATTGAACTTATGCGAGCAGCTTTCAGAACTTTGCGCAAAAGATTTGCTTTCAAATGGAATTAATTTGAATTTCGCGCCTGTTTGCGATGTTTGCGGTGACAAGAAGAGCACAATAGGCATCTCTAGATTCTATGGAGATGATTCTGAGACAGTTTCAAAATTTTCTGAATATTTCATCAAAGGACATCAAAATGGCGGCTGCTTCTCATGCGCTAAGCATTTCCCAGGTCATGGATTCACTTCAATTGATTCTCATTTGAATGCTCCGAGAATTAATAGAACTTTAGAAGAATTAGAGAAAATAGACATTGTTCCTTTCAAAAATGCCATTAAAGCAGGTGTAAGCACATTAATGATGGGACATTTATATACTGCAATCGATGAAAACAACTTAGCATCACAATCAGCGAAAACAATAATTTATATTCGAGAAAAACTTAAATTTGATGGCGTAATTGTAACAGATAGTATGAATATGCATGCAATTACAGATAATTCTTTCCATGCTGCATGCAAGAAGTCAATATTGGCCGGAGTTGATTTATTATTAAGAAATGTTGCAGCAAATGATTGTGAAACCATATATGGAACAATCGAAAGAATTGCTGATGATGTAAGAAATGGAGAGATACCAGAAGAATTAATCAATAAAGCGTGTGAACGAATATTGAAATTAAAATCACTGATAAAACCGTGTGTTTACAGTGATAAATACGAGAAATCAATTTGTTCACTTTCCAAAAACATTTCACAAAGATCAGTTAAGGTTGTTAAGGATGATATTAATGCAATTCCCCTGAAACACAAGAAAATTTGCTGCATTGCTCCATCAACCAAGTTATTCTCATTTAATGATATCTTTAAAGAGGAAACATCAATCAATCTCGTTGATTTCTCGATTCCTTCTACTGTTGATAACAATTTATTAAATAACATCTTAGAAAAGGCTAAAGAAGTCGACTATGTGGTTTTCATACCTATAAACCTTGCAAGAAATGAATCACAAAGAATAGTTTTGAAAAAATTACTGAAATCAAATGAAAAAGTCATTGTTGTACCAATGATTAATCACACAGATATTGATTTAGCCATGGAGGCTCCAACAGTCATAAATGGCTGCGAATTCTCTGAACTTGCAGCAAAATCTGTTATTAATTTGTTATTAGGGAATAAATGATTAGAAAAATATATTACAAACATTTATAATAAGCAAATACATGGTAATTTCAAATAATTCTACAGGAAATATTTTCATTGTCTTGATCTTGCGATTGTTCGCGTGATGAGTCGTGATTTCTGCGATTTGCGGTCTTGTGATACTCATCCGATGTAGATTTGATTGGTCTGCAGTGTTGAATTTTTGCATCATCAGGAATTTCAGGAAATGGAACTGGCATGTGCAGATTTAGAGTTTCAAGAACTTCCTTAGGGATTTTGTCACGATCTGGAAGATTAAGCTTGAATCTAACAAATAAGTCTCCTTTTTGGCCGTTTGATGAATGTACTGGCATTCCTTCACCCGGAATCTTGATTACATCGCCATTCCTCGTTGTCTTTTCGTGCTGCGATAATAAAATAAATCGATTATCTAATGTTTCGATTTTAATATCATAACCATTGAGAGCTTGAGTCAAAGTCAGGTCTATTTCGCACATTAGATTGTCTTTATTCCTTTTGAAGAAGTTATGCGGCTTTTCTTTGATAGTAAAAATCAAATCTCCAGGATCTACATCAGGGAGTTGATTTGCTTCGCCAGGATATACCAATAACTCTCCAGGATACATTCCCGCCTCTATATTTACGGGAAACTTCTCTGTTTTTTGAATAACTTTGTGTCCAAGGCATTTGCTGCATCTATCAATTTCTGAGATCCGTATTCCGGTTCCATGGCAGGATGGACATGTGCACTTGTTAGTCATTAGAATATTTCCTCGATAAATTGTTGACGTAAATATTCCACTGCCGCCACAATGACGACACTCTGAAGGAAGGCGTCCGTTCTTTGTTCCTAAGCCTTTGCAGTCAGAACAAATGAAAGTTCTCGTTAAATTATAAAAGTGTTTTCTGCCGTTATATAATGCTTCCAAAGAACAGTTCAAATCTATCGATATATCTTCTGTTTTAGCTCTTGGCGTTGCCGCTCTGAAAAACTGAAAGATTTTTGTAAATGTTGTATAATTTTCGTTTTTAACAGATTCTAACCCGTATTTATCATATCTGTCACGCTTTTCCGGATCTTTTAGAACTTGATAAGCTTCATTTAATGCTTGGAATTTTTCTGTTGCTGTAGGATCATCAGGGTTTTTATCAGGATGTATTTCTTTGGCCTTCCTTTGGTACGCTCTCTTGATATCGCCGCGACTGGCTGTCGGATGAACTCCCAAAATTCTGTAAAGAGTCAATTCAACAACCATGATTTTTCTGAGTTTGACAAAATTTTAAATTCTATACTTTACAAAACAAACATGCATTTTTACATGACAAATCGACTATTTACAAAACAATTGTATACTTTACATGCCAATTTTTTTTTTTTTTGATTAACAATACATCACTTTTTAGTCGAATATATTCTTTCAAAATCAATTTTCCTTTGTCATGAGTAATTATAATTATAGAGTTTTGATCAAATACTAGTTGATTCAACAATTTGAAGATTCTATAGTGTTCATTTTTTGAAGCAAGGATCAAAGCTGTTTTGTTTTTTTTTTTTTAACTTCAATTTCAAGAATTATGAGAAAGTGTTTGAGAATGTTATGAGGATTATTTGTTGAAGCAAGAGTTAGAGTTGTAGATTTGTATTTATTTTGCGAGTTTATCTAATTATCAGGCTAGAACAAAAGACGAATCTAATTTTATTGGTTATCTTATGTTGTTTTTAGATTTAGTCTTATTTAGAATTTAATCCAAATCGTCGACATTCAGAATAATATGCTTCAAATACTCATATAGCTGGTCTTGATGGAGACCTTAAATGCGTGCCATTGTTAATCATCGAATAATATATTTAAAATATTTCTTCTTCCCAAGTCCATGAAAAAACGTCTTTTTGTAGCGAAAGATTTGTTGGAAATGGTTCTGGTTTAAGTAAACTCTCAACATTTGTGATAATTTTAGCTGAATTGCTGTTAATATATGAATTTAAAAGATTTGATTCGGGATATTTTCTTAAAGTCCAAGACTTTGTTTCTCGCGACGAAGTGAGTTTCTCTATTTCTTTATGTATATTTGAGGGAACAGTTTGGATTAGTTCCCATTTTTCTTTATTGAATTTTGTGTTAATCGATGATTTTGAACAGTAAAGTATCGAAATTAGGATCTTTGCATTAACAGCAATGCAATTCTTAAATAGAATTAGCCCACATTTCAACAAAAACTGTTTTGCATTTGATGATTCGACTGAGAATCGAATTATATTAAATACATCAGTTGACAAAGGTGCAGAATTAGTCAACCGAGCCGATTGTTCTTTATTCGTCTTAAAAAAGTGTTGCAACGATTTAAGGATATCAGTCGAAAAAGAATCCAATTGGAAAAATGAACTTTTTAGCCACAGATAGACCCATATCAACATATAAACAAACTTTTAACTTAAAAATCAAAACAAATCTAATTTGCAAACGTATCAATTTATTACAAAGTCATTGCAGCTATTTTATTGCTTCGATGACTCATATTATACACTATATCATGACAAATTCATTAAATAAGAATATTGAATTTTTCAAAGTTGAGTTTAAGGAATTGGTAGTTGTTGTTTTATCTATATTCAGTATCAACATTAATATTTCAACTTTTGAATATGATAAAGTATATATTCATGTTTAGATTTTGATATAAAATTAAAATAAACATTAAAAAAAGATTAATTGTTTCCTTTTGATGTGTAGCCAGAAACTAAGTATGTATGAACCATCTTCTCCTTGATCTGAATGTCACCTCTCTCTTTGAAGACGAAATCCTGGTCGTAGACTAAATCATACATGTGCTGAGGGATGTGGACGTTCATTGGAACTCCATTGTGCTCCATGGAAGCTGCAACTGAGATTGCTGAGCCGAGGATATCGAATGTAGGCTTCTCAATACCAAGAACGCCTGCAATGATTGGTCCACCGCAGTTGATTCCTGCACGGATTCTTAATTGTACTTTATTCTCTATATCGAAGAGAGACAAGCCGTTAATTGCATCGAGACAGAACGAAATTGCCTGCTTTGCGTGTATTGCTGGGTTATTAACTTCATCGAAAATGCCACCAGCAGCCATGTAACAGTCACCAATGCATTTGATTTTGATCATCTTGTCATACCTAGACAAGGCTGTGTCGAACATCTTGAACATCTTGTTGAGGGTCGCCATGACTGTTTTAGCTGGAAGAGAGCCACACCATGGAGTGAATGAGACAATATCCATGAACAGAATCGAAGCAGAAGGAACTGAGAATGAAATATTGGATTCGCCGCGTTGAAGTTTTCTCACTATAATATCTGGGAGAATCATCTTCAACAAATGCTCGCCTTTATCATGTTCATCGTCCAAGAGTTTCTTAGCTGTCATTGCAGGTGTTGTATCCCTCATGACAGTAATGACCATTGCGAGGCCTTCTCTGTTTGTTGGCGCTGTCTGGACTTCGCCAATAAGAGAGACTGCGATGACATTGAATTCGACCATTATTGGTTCTCCGTTCCTTAAGATCTCAGCCTCCATTGTGATTCTCGGAGACCTGAGAGCGTTCATTGCTGTATGGAGAGCAGATATGAATGTTGTCAAAGCCTGTTCTTTACCCTCAGGAGCATGAGCGATGTCGCCTAATTTCTTTCCTATTACATCACTTGCGCAGACGCCTAAAATGTTCTCTATTGACTTGTTTGCAGACAAAATGTTCAAATTGTTGTCCATGAAAACAGTGCCATCGAGAAGATTTGAAACAAGCATCTCATAGAAAGATGTATCCTTAGTGAGAGAGTCGTCATCATTCGATGAAAAATCGTTTGACAAAATCTTCAAAATTGTCTTCGAGTTGATTATATCGTGTGGATCTGCCTGCAAGAACAATCTTATTGTTCCAACAGTTGCATCCGAAATGATCTGCATGCCGAAAACTGCGTAGAATCCAATAAGAATCGTGATAACAATCATTATTCCAACAGGTGTCATCATCCTGTCGTAAAGTTCTTGGTTCTGATCCTTAACAAGTTGCTCGAGGATCTGAATACCAGGGTTAACAAGTCCCTCCAAAAGTCTCTTGTCAGACCAAATCATTGTTGACGAAATTCTTGGATCGCCGGCCATAATTGTGTTTGTTTCGAGAATGTCGCTGAAGCTCCTCAAAATAGCATAAGCAGACGTTTCAATTGACGCGCATGTAATTGCTCCAGTGATTCCTCCAATCATGCTTTCAGGTGTACACGTTGACTCAGAGAAGATCTCTGTGTACATATCTCCAGCGTTCGCTGCCAGCATTCCGCTAGTTACGCTGTCTCCGTACCACCATTCGTGCACCAAATTCGGGAAGGCATCCAAACAGTCGGACTGAATCCAATCCACTGTCTTATTAAAATCTTCGTCATCTGGATGATTTGTGAGATATCCTGGAACAAAATGAAGTCTGTACCTTAAGACTGTCGCGAGAGAGATTTGAACTGCTGACGGAGCTTTTACCAAATCATTGAACTGTGGCAAAATCAGTGAAACTCTGTTAGATATGTTTGTCGGGACAATGTACATGAAGCAGAACATTATTACGAAGCTGATGATCAATGTAATTTGTGGACAAATGAAATAAGCAATAAGCTTAACATCGATTTTGTTCGTGTTGTTTGATATACTGAGAATTCTCAATGCGTTTTCTTCTTGTGTGTCGAGTTTCTTTTCGTTGTCGTTTTCGATGTTTTTGTTCAATGCTTTGTTGAGCTTCTGGACAATCTGAGAAATGGATCTCTTTGGAATTGCTTTGAATGCATTAGAAATCATGTATTTTTCGTGCTGAACGAGATAAACGACAACGCCAATAATAATTAGATCGAGAACAACAGAGAAAATCAAATCGAAAATAAGCATGATCTTGTAGACATCAATGCGATAGGCAAACATGGATGTTGCGTCTTTAACAGTCTGCTCAATAACAGAATCCCAAAACTGTTTCTCTTTGATGACACCGTGCGTCAAAGTGATGAAGTTTGTGTTGTTAAAGGCATCCATAGGATCTTCGATTATTTGCATTGCTGTCTTGATAACGAACAAAACATAGCTCTGCATTGAGAATAAACCATCAACTTTTGGTCCATCTGGTTTGGGAGTAGTATAGATTGTGATATCACCGGTCTTATTGAAGCACATGTCTAACGATTTAGTGAAGAAACCTGTCTTCTTCATTATCGGCATTTTGATTTCGAAATCTTGAGAATTCTCTTCATATGTTTTTATTAAATTCAGCAAGATTTCTTTGTCGGACATGTTGTAGATATCAAATCCAGCGAGTGATGTGAATCTCTGTGACATTGTAGGCATCCATCCTAATGAAGAGCTGGCGTATTGTATGGACATGATGATGATCTGCATCGTGTTTTCGTACATGGAAGCTATATATCTTAAACCTAAAGAAGCATTAATTTGCTCAGTAAATTGTTGAGGAATGAGAATCAAGAAAGGAACAGTCGTAGCCAAGCATATAACGATGTGTATGAACAGAATAAGTGCACGAGCAATCTTCATTGAAGGTAGTCTTATAGATTGGATAGAATTTTCAACATATTGCATTTCAGGAGAAATTTCGAGTGTATTTCCTCCTCCTTCTATTCCTTCGTTGAAAGAAGTGGACGACATGCCTACAATGAAGCTCTGCTGCGACAATCCTGTGGTGCCTTTGACTGATCCCGACGCAAGCGGAATTGGATTTTCTGCATTAAACACTGAATGCTCTTTATCTGTTGGTAATGTTGGTACTTCTGTTGTAGCGAAGTAGTAGCCTTTCTCTGTCTGCAATTGGCGGCCGACTTTCAACGATTGGTAGACTTGATGATATTCATTTGCCGCGTGGATGTCGCTCATGACGTTTTGCATGAACTGGGAGTAAGATCTTGCCACAAATGGATTGTTTGGATATATTAGAAGCAGCTGTGAGTATTCTTTGGCCACAGCTTTCGATTGTTTTTGTAATTGCATTGATAATGAGTCTATTTCAGATGTGGAGCCACGAATGACACATTCCCATATACGGCGTGTTTGAGAAATACAACGATCTGATTTTTCTTTGACTTTATTTAATTGTTTCTTCAAACCTTTAGTAAGGTTTCGTTCTCTCAACTGCAGCAGTGCTTGAAGGTCATTGATGAGTTTCTTGCACTCAAAGTCGTGTTTCTTGATTGATATCAATTTAATTGTTGCATCTCGGACTCTTTCGACTTCTTCTGGATAAATTGCTGCGAAACGCGCATATAAGATGATTATAGCTCTGTCGTTTGGATATTTTGTCAAAGCGTCGTCGATATAATTCCATGAGTGAATTTTTGGAAATCCGTGGAAGAAACCTGTTTTTAGCATTCCAATCACTTTATTATGGCTGATTGATTCGAAGAAGTCCATTCCTGTATAGTTTTCGAGCTCCGCTAAGATCTTTGCAGTGAGAATTCTTTCCATTATTGGTCCTCTGATGAGATTGATGATAATTAAGACTACATAGCAAATAACAATGGTTTCATGACCTGATTTTCCTGCTAAAGAAATGGATGGGATGATTATTCGGAAGCAAATATTAATTATTGACAATCCGCTGCAAAATTGTTTAAAATTGTCCGACAGCCATATGTAGCGTTTGAATGTTAATAGGAAAACAACAACATCGCCAATAAAACCGAAGATTGCAACGATTTGTGTTGCTTTTGTGTTCGAATTTGCTCCAATTTGCGTCAGAAATATCGAAATAGCGTTGAATGCTACGAATATTTGTGCGTCTTTGTTGAAAAATATGCTATTTACTGTTGGTCGGAAGAATAAGGCTGAAGGAACGAAGATTGTGTGGAAGCAGAAGAATATGGCTAACACTATAACTGTTAAAACAATATTAGCGATCGCTAATCCTTGTATTCCATCATAGGAAAGAGAATCGATTTCGTGAGCAAGATATATTGCGTTGCAGTAGATCATATATGGCATGTAGCATCCTACAGATATGGAAATAAAAGTTACGATAACCGAAGGAAGTTTTGACTCAACGTTGAAATAATAAATGGAACTCAAAATTATTGCAACTAAAACGAGAGATATTATAGAAACAATAAGTACAACGAGTGAATAACTTGATGAATCCAAAGATGACGGAGCTAAAGAGATCAAAACAGTAAAAATTCGCAATATTTTCGAAATTGTTGTTTCAGTGCCCCAAAACTTTACATTTGTTATTTGCAATGCTGTTCCCATGATTTGGATTAGGATAATGTACTTAAAAATGGTTATTACCATTTTATTTGAAGAGGCCATCGAAAAAATGTAGTTAAAATACCTAAAAAACGCATCTTGAATAGCTTTACTTGTCCTCCTCTGCAATATTCTTCTGTATTTGTTGTGCTCTATTAATACAGATGTTGTTGCTTGTGAAGAATCAGCTTCGTTATTCATTTTGTGAAAAAAAACGTGCTAATTTTTCGATTTATGTTCTATATACATATACTAAATAAGATAGTTTTACGTCATGTAAATTTTCTTTTTCAATTTTTTCAAAACACGCATTCAATTTTTTGATAATTTTCACGAAATTTCGCTTTAAAAATATTTGTTGTTTTTAGCTTCTAAATTATTAACATATATAAATGACAAATTCTGTTTTCTTCTCAAAATTTAACCTTTAACCATTTTCAGTTTATATACTATATATCATTGCATAATTTATTTTGAATTAAAATGTGATTATTTTGAATTCAAAATTTTGATTTCGAATTTCATCATGTAAAATGATTTGTGTATTGATAAATATGAATAAAACGAAATTTCACATAAGTCAACAACGGTGACTTGATTTTGTATTGTCTTTGGATAACAATGATAGTATAGATGAATATTATAATATTTTTGCATTTTTCCGCGCCTGTTAATCCCATCATTGAAAAATAATTTTACACCAAGTAAAAAATATCTGTAACAAAATCTACAGTCCAGTAATTAACATATTTTCAATTTGCTTTCAAAATTATCCTATCGTCATTAACTAACTCTAAAATATGTTCTATTATCTAATTTAACATTTGATTTTTGCATTGAAAAGTGACATAATTTTTACAATCATTTTCAATCCGAAATCATCCTCCAATCTTCTTTCCTCGGCTTTTTACGCTCATGAAATACTATCACACGCATACTTTGAGCACTTTGCATGGTAATTTTGCATTTTTTGAATGATTATTTTCAATCGCAAATATTTTTTTCGATTTGACGATCTCATATCTATCAGACAAAGTATATAACAACTTTCAAAACAAAATAGTCAATTCTTTTTAATTTTGCAAAAATTATAAGTCCTTGTTTCAAAAATGTGCTTCAAAATAATGCATTTTGCATAACAAAGAAATTATTTAGCTCATTGATTAACCACAGCAACTTTTATTTTAAGAAATTTATAAATTTATAAACCACTGCTAAAACATAATGCAATGCAACGTTTGTTAACATTCTTGATAAGATAATTTTAAAATATGTTCCCATCCTCGAGAAATGCATTACTTATCAAAAATCTTAACTTTGGTGCAC
The DNA here is from genome assembly GCA_008369845.1 of Trichomonas gallinae. Taxonomy (NCBI): domain Eukaryota; phylum Parabasalia; order Trichomonadida; family Trichomonadidae; genus Trichomonas; species Trichomonas gallinae. The sequence continues at coordinate 22,046 of MRSU01011166.1, forward strand.
TCAATATTGTCTTTCTACTCGATTCCAAGTATAAATATTCAGTTTGAACTTTAAATAATTTGCGTTAAAATATATTTATTCTCGAATTATATTTTTAATGCAGCATTCCAAATAATGTATAACATAAAACTAAATCATATATGAAAGCGTTAAAATAATTATTGAAAATATCTTATACGCAAGTTTTAAAAATCTATCTTTGTATCATCGAATCTCATGGAACTTTCTTCATTCAGCTTTTCTTTCTCCTTCATATTACAATATGTATTTGATGATTTTCAAATAAAAGAAATGCATTAAAACCATGAAGCATTTTTATTTCTATAACGTAAAACTATAAAATGGATAAGAATCAGGCGACATTTTCAACTTTCCAAATAAAAATTCCAAAAAAAGTTCATTATTTTGCATTTTAACTTAATATTATGAATTAATATCATAGATACTACACTTTTAGTTTTATGAAAAATTTCCCCCGTTCCCACCATTTTCAGCAATTGATATAAAAAATAAACTTTTATTTAACTATTAAACACATATCATCAATAAAAAACCAACAACGTCGAAATGAACTGAAAAGTGACAAGATATTTTATTGAAAAACAGCAAATGGCAATGCCGGATAATAACAACAATCCCCAAACAGTAGGAAGCGCGCCTGTACTTAGATGTCATCCTAATTTCTTTGACAATTTGCATCTTTCACCTTTTAACAATACACCACGTACTCCAAATCAAACTTCTAATAGTCAGACATCCTTTTTAGGCGTAGAATGTGAGAATTCACCGTATCAAACGTGCCAACAACAATGGAATTATTCGCAAAACGTATTCACATTATTCTCGCATGCGAGATATCATGATATTTCAAAATAGCCTAGCAATGTAAGAATCTATTACATGGAAATCTTCATACCTTTATTTGTTTGTAATTTTAATAATATTTTTATTAAATTTCACTATCGGAAACTACTACAACTATTTTGGCAATATACTATGCATACTATGCATCTACATATCAAAACTTCCTAATTATTTCATAGAAATAATGAAAATTGAAAAGATTGCAAAAATAATCATAGCTTTTATCATAATTAAACATACAACGCATGAGTATGCTGATAGGAAAAAAATATACGATAAATACGTATAAAATAACATTTTGAATGAAAATTTCCATCACATTGCTCAATATAAAGCAATAGATAAAGAGACATTAAGAACTTTCCAATAGTGTTTAAAATATCATTAATTTGCAACGTTTCATTTATTATTGGGATGAATGATACCAAACAATTCGAATCTTAATATGTTAACAACATTATAATTGCTGTCTGCTTTCGCTAATGATCGAAATCTAATGTATTTGTAAAAAATTGATCCTGCCTGTGAATTGACAGGATAGTATGCTTGATAGCCAGATCTATGGAGATCATTGTTTTCACCTTGTCTATTAATTTCAGAATAATTTACCTTATTATTGGAGCCTTCAAGAACCCAGCTTCGCAGTTGGCCAGCTCCTTGTAACGTTTTAATGGCATAACCTGTTATTTGAACAGTTGCTTGAAGAAATTCAATTTCAATCCACGCGCGTGGGATATCTACTGAACTCCAATAATCTTTAGTTGGTGTTAATATGTATTTAATCTGATCTAAATTATCGCGCGCGTTGAGTTGAAAATAATTTTCATACTTTTGATTCGATTTTTGAGCTAAATCAATGTAATCATGAAGTATACCGCTAAACATATCCCTTCCATCATAGATATGGCTGTACAATGCCATTTGTTTAACAGTAAATAATTGATATTCATTGAAAAACGAAAATAATGTAGAAATATTAGTAGTGGGATGTTTCTTGACGTAAAATGTTGCCAATTCAATTGCATCCTTTAAATAAAGTTTGGAAAAGCACAAATCTTTGATTAATGAAATTTGTTGCTGCTTATTGAGATGTAAATCAATGAGTAATTTATTGTTCAGGTTTAATATATCTTCATTTGATAATTCTTGAATAACTTTCTCGTTGTAATTTGTGGAATTTTCAGTAATATATGAAACGTAGGATTCTGTTGCATCATCAATAGGCACGTTTTTGAAAATCGTAGAAAATGCCAAATCATCGCCTAGATGATGAAAAAGAGTGAGATAAAAACGAAAATCACAAAATTCAATTGTTATTGAGTCTTTGTAAGCTAATTTGAATAGATTTTGAACACGTTTTCGATATGGCGCTAGATCAAACATTCTTACGCTTATAGATCCTGTTTCTAAAAATAAAGGCGAAAAAAAGGACAATAAGCCTTTATCAACTTCAATATCTTCACCATTGTAAGTCAATGTTGCCTTTTCTCCTTTCCCGAAGTATTGTATTGCGATTCTAGCAGAATTGTCTAATATAAGCTCACAACACATTTCTGACATTTTTGACACGTAAATTTTTGTAAATTGTAAACATTAATTTGACACGTAAATATATTGTAAATTGTAAATTCATCGGCATGTCACTTTTTAAAATCCGTTAGTTTAGGAGCAATGTTTAAATCTCAAGGCAAAACCGCTCCACCTGGATTTGCTCTTTGTAATCCTGTCACTCAAAATGTAGAAACAACGTATATGGCATCGCAAAAGGATAAAATTCAAGAATTATTTTCGATGGATCAAGGAAACTGTCCGAATTGGCAAACTGCTGTTCTTAAAGAACTCATAGATGACAACAAGGCAGGTTTCTTCGTTACAGATTTAGCTCAACTTCAAGAATTGATTCAACATTTACTAGAACCTCTTAAATCAGGCGAGGACTCGATGCTTCCATTCTTAAAGCAAATAATTTCACTCTCCGTTGTCCCATTCAGGAAATTAAGCAACGGAGACGATGTTAGAAACTTTGTACACATCGGAGGCTTTTTCGCATCCCTATGCCCAGTCTTGAAGCTCCCTTATCAGGACCTTCAGCTTGAGACGGCAAAGTCCATCTACTGGTTCGCCAAAAACTGTGGGCCATTGACTACAGCTGACGAATCAACTTTTAGGCATTTTTATCCTATTACAGATGATAACGCTTTGTACTCGTTAATTCCATCGCAGCTATGCGTTGACCAGGTTATTGACATCTTCTGCTCGTCTTTCACAGACTTTCTCACAAAAGTTAAATTCGATCCAATAAATACAGACATTTTAACGCTCGCGTTCAACAGCTTGTTCGAATTTGTTAAGCGTGGACAAGCTAAACACGTTCCATCTGAGTTTTTGACAACAATTCTCAAATTTATTATTGATAACTCAGAAATTATCCACAGCCCACCGGGCGGCAAGAAAGAAGGTCCAGAACCAATATGTACTACACGTGTTTTGGCCTATTCTTTAATGTTTATTGATGCTTTCATCCAAGAATCTAAAGAAGCGATGAATATTTGCATTTCATCACTCTCCACACTCTGGAGTTTCTTTGTCGACACACTTTTCGCTTGTTACAAGAATGTTCAGAAATGCATTCGTAATGAAATTTTAGGAATCATTATTTTAACACTTCAAAAATGCCCTCTGAAGTCTGTTGACAGCGCATTATCCAACAAGATGTTCGATTTACTCCAGAAAATTGCACAGCTCCCTCTTGATGTTGCTGATACAGTTTATTACTCATCGAAAGAGAGAAGCATCAGACTTACACACGAGCCAGTAGATATAGAGCTTCTTTTATTATCGCAAGACCTCATCCTTTGGCTCGGAAACCTTGATGTTCCTCCAACAGAAGAGTTCACAAAGCATCAGATTAATGTATTAAAGGGAGATGTTAACAAGTATTTGGTTCCACACCTTCCGGAATTTACACGCCAGGCACTTTTGATCATCAGATTCAATCCTATTCATCTTAATGTTGAGGGAATTCAAGTCCTCAGGAGCATGATCAAGAATCCATCATCTACGGAGCTGTTATTCTACACACTCATGCTCATGCTTGATATTTCAAGCAGATTTAAGACCATTGAAGATATTGAAAATTTGATGGCATTGCCAAGAACTAATGAAAAGATATTAGCATTAGTTCTCTCAAACCTCGCAGCACAGATCAGACCGCCAAAGACACAGGAAGACAACTATGAAGCTCCAGAATCTTCTCTTGTCGACGAATTCGTCAAACTTGGCGGCATTGAACTGCTCAAACAATGCTTCACAAGTGAATTCGCTGAAGTCGTCGCAAGTTCAATAGATTGCGCTAGAGCGTGTGTTCCATTCTGTTTCAAGGACATCGATCAGCGCTTCATCTTCATGCTGCTCGATTGTGCTGACTCAGCGCCAACTCTTCTGCGCTATGCATTCGTTGGCTTGTTCTTAGATTTAGTTTCTCCGGCATTTGTCGAATCTGCCATGCTTTGGCGCTCGCTTAACACGAATTCCAACATACAGAGAACGATTGTCAGGTGGTGGAGGCAAGAAGAAGAACGTCTCGGCATCAAATACGATAAATGCATCATCATAGATGTCGACAGGCCGCTGGATGGACATCCTCTTGTTGCGAAGAACGAATTCCCACAGAAGCCTGACAAAAAGTGGCTTCTTGACAGGAATTCTCTGGATCCACCATCAAAGACATACAAGCTCGATATCCGCGCGAGACTTTTCTTGTTCCTCAGCGCTTTCCCACCACTCGATCCAGCAGACTGCAAGCCAACAGATCGAATCAAGGAGCTCATGATCAGGTCATACAGAGAATTGAAGACAGGCGCTGTTTGGTCGGATCTTAAGGACCAGCTCAAGGATGAGAGTGTCAAACCACTCCACGATGACAAGCTTTTGATAGAGAACAACATCCAGGAGATGAGAACTCGTGCTTTGGACATCCAAGAAAAGCAGTGCGAGATCTACCAGCAATACGAAGACGATAGACTAGCAATGGAGAAGCGCACCTACAACCAGCTCGCGGAAGGCCTCAAGACAGCTCAGTATGTCGCAGAGAATTACAAGGCAATAGTCAACAGCCAGCCTGTCACTGTCGCGAGGAGCTTCCAGGGTAGAACTGTCAAGGGCGAAGATGTCTTAGTTAGAACAGGCAACTTGAGGACGATCGCGAAGCAGGAAGTCATGATGCAGGACTCCAGCGATCAAGTCAACGCCGCACAAGAGAGGGAGAAGGAGATAGAGGAGAACTACATCAACGACTGCCTCAAGGACGAATCTATTTCTTATTTGGTTCAATTGATGAAGAACAATCAGGCAAAGAATTCGCCAAAAGGTGTAGCATCATCAGCACAGTTGCCACCTGTGCCTTCTAATTTAACACCAGAAATTGTAGCAGATCAAAAACTGGAAACAGAACAAAACTAAATTTTTTGATATTTTTTATTTTTAATCATTATTATATTTTGCCCAACAAAAATGATCCTTTAGATGGATTATTTATATCATATATATCATTTACCCTTGAAAAAAATAAAAAATTTAATTTTTCGATTAAAAATCATCACTCGAATCTCGGAGAACTATAAATATATAATTGAATGATTTATAATAATAAAATGATCATCTTTACCTGCTGAATACCACATAAAATGTTGAACTAAATAAAATGAGTAATATGATCTGGATAAATGCATTAACTTATGTTACATGAAACCACTCATGCTATTTTGCGGTCATTGATGCACAGAATTTTCATTGTTCACATTCTCCGGTAGACATCATCAGAAATGCACCAAAATTTTAAAAATAGTTTGTGTCGAGTCCATTTTTTGAATATTTAATTGATGCGAAACGCAAAACAATCAATTACAAAAAAATTTTAAAATTCAAGAAGATTTTTACATATTTTCAATAATAAAATTAATATGTGTACTTATTTTTGTGTCTAAAAATAGAGTTAATTTGATTTTTGAAAAAAATTCAAAAGAAAAGGACCAAATTGGATTTTTATTGAGTTTTTATGATAATATCATATATGAGCTATACAAATATCGCAAAATTTTTGAGTGTTGGAAAAAGAAGGCTTTACATCGAAATACGCTATGATGGTGACATGAAATAACCAAAAATAAATGAAAAATCAAGTTTGCCAGTAGTACCAAAAAACCGAAATAATCGTCACAATAAAATTTCATGGAATCAGTCACACAGGTCGGACGCTATGTCGTTCAGATTCGCGAGAAGCTCCAAGAGCTCAAACAGCAGGGCAGCAGCATCGGCACCTTCAAAGATACACCAACATTCAGAGATTCAATCAACCAAAATGTCAAGGATATTCTTCAGCTCTCTGGAGCCTCTAAGAGACTCATTGCTACACTTAGACAGCAAGAAGCACCAGGCCTTGATGATTACGAGAAGGAATACGAAGAGCTTAATGCTGAATTGAAGCGTGAACTTCCACCAATCGTCCAGAAGCTCAAGCAGAACACAGAGGATGCTGGTGGCATGGGTGGCAACCCACAGGCTGCTATGAGCCAGAACCTTCTCGACCAAGAAGTTGTTGATGGTCAAGCAGAGCAACTTGAAGAATTAGAAAGTCAAGTTCGCGAAATTCTTTCAACAATGAAGGAAGTTAACGAGATTTTCACTAAAACACTCGAAGAGCTCCAGAAGCAGCGCAATATGATTGTTGGATTAGACAACACAGTTCAGGAATCTCAGGACAGAATGGTTTCCGGTAATGAGGCTCTCGAAAAGGGTAAGTCTCACCAAAAGGCTAGCACAAAGTGCCTCTTATGGATCCTTCTTTTCTTCGGTATCATTGTTGCTGGTATTATTATCTTCATTATTGTTAAATATACTGGTAAGAAACCATCTCCATCCCCATCTCCAACAGCTACACCAACACCAGTATCAGGACCAGTGAGTAGCCCTCTCAAATAAATAATAGTAAAGATTATGAATTCTTTCCACCTATTTAGTAAACTTCTATATACTCCGCATTAATTAATTTTTTAAATTTTTTGAAAAATTTAATCAAAATTTATCAAAATCATTAAATTTCTACACAATAATAGAGTAGGTTTATTTAATTTCACTTTCACTATTATATCTTCAGTAAAATTCGAAGGTTTTATCTTGATTATAATAAAATCTCGGAGTTTTGATAGTTTACATGTCAGTTTTTAATTTGACAACACATGATTTTGATTAATATTTCCAAATCTTGGTAATTTTTTCTACTGCAGATGATGTCACTCAAAATGCACAATGAGACAGGTGATAAAAACATCAAAGTCCTGAAAAATTTACACGATCAATGCCGATTTTAAAAAATATTGACCAAAATTAATGATATTTACATGACAAATCCTCAAAAAAATTCAAAAGAAGGAGAAAATCTCCATCGCATCTTAAGATCCTATAAGAATCCAGCTCCCGTGCAATTGGTGAGCGCAAATACTACCTTGTAACCCTTGGTATCTATGTTACTTTTATTGTTTAAAATTACGACTATTTTTTTCTGTCGTTTTTTTATTATTATTATTTTCAAACATGAATGGCCTAGAAATTTCATATAAAGAAAGCGCGAAATATGTATCAGAAAAGGTCCAAAACCAGACGTTCTTTGATGTATTCGACACGCTTGACGCTGTTTTGTCTATCTTGCAGTATGCAGAACTAAGTCCTAAAGAAGCAATATACATTTTACGTGAATCAAAACAAATATACCCAATAGAGTCCGTTTATATGATTTTCGCAAAATTAACAATATTATTTCAAAATGACGTTGACGATTGCATCAAATTTCTGCAACAGAGCTCAAAAATCATAGAGATTAAACCAATAGAATCTATTATGCCGATAATTCATGCACTAAATGATTCGGTTCAAGATAGAGAAAGAAATCTTAATCAAATTCATCGTGATTTTATTGCTCAAATTAATGCTCAAAACCAAGAATTGGCAAATCTGAACAATAAAATTCAACAAGAAAAAAGGAAAACGCAAAATTTCCAAAACGAAAAAAATGAATTAAATCAGCAACACAGAGACGAAATTAATGCATTAAATCAACAGCATCACAACGAAATAGTTGCATTAAATCAGCAACACAGAAACAAAATTGATGAATTAAATCAACAGCATAGAGATGAAATTAATGCATTAAATCGCCAGCATCGAAACGGAAATAATCAGCCAAATAGAAATGCAGTAAATAACAATAATCGAATGAATGTCCATCGACGTCATGGCTTCATGAAAATCATGAGAAAAGTTTTCAATTCTATCACAAACCTTTTTAATTACAGCAAAGATGAGACTTTTATGATGATTTGTTCCTTAACATGTGGCTGCTTAACAAGTTATTTAGGTATTATTTCCTGCTTTTATTGCCGCAGTCATATTTTCTATGTCGGAATAGCTTTGAGCTACATAATCTCCTATTTTGCTTTCGATATACTTGAAGAAGGATATTTAATAATAACAACTGGTTCGGGCATTATTCTTATCGTGGTACTACAAATTCTGAATTTAATGAAAATATACGGCTTCTTTTTCAAATTAATAATGTTTCTCCTTGGACTTATTCTCGGAACCTATCAATTTGTATGCGATACCGAACAATCATTTAAAAACTTACTAATCAAAGTGATTGGGCGAGTGATCATCAACAGCATTTTCATCTCTATGCATATGCTTTTACCTTGCTCGCTAATTTTAATAATTCTTTTTGCAACCACTACTTTCATCATTGCTGATAACATTATTCATATTGATGTATCTGATTATAGTTTCGAAATTGATTTGCCGTCCCTTGTCATGAGTCTATTAAATGTATATACAGGTATTGAGCATTTTACATTCCATTATATATTTTCTTCAACTCCCATTCTATCAAGTGTTTTACATTTGCTTTCGTGCACGATATTAACTTTGATTGGTCATAGAGCCTTCGACGTGTGGTGGATAAATATAATTATTAGTTTATTCTCATATGGACTATGCGCCAGGAGCAATTTTATCTTTTCAGCAAAAGATTGTTCTTTTTCAAAATATTTCTTCGCTCTCGGTCTTTTCAAAGAGTTTCACAGTTCATGTATAAAACAGCAGCATCAATCAATTATTGTGTCAGTTATTTACTGGATACTTCAATTTGTTGAAAGCGAAAATATTTCAAAAAGGGACACTTACAGCTTTTATGCATATGCAGATATTTGTCTACTAATACTGACTTATATACTGTATTATTTTGATTATATGCCAATTGAATTAATAGTAGTGATTGCGATGCCATCACTGGTATTTTTCATTTTTTCTCAATTTGCTGTGATGCTATTTTGGAGGATTTGGAATGATATTTGGTACATTCTCAGTCCACTCATAGAAACATTTTATTATATAGTTGGATTTCTTCAAAAAATAGGCGCATTATAATAACAGTTAGCCAGAAGTTAACTTCTGGAAGTTTATAGCTTCCGTATTTGCGAAATTAAATTAGTGCATTATACAATTAATCAAAAGAAATTTCAAACACAAACACAATATATATGATGCACATTCGGATAATGAAACGATTAATATATGCTTCAAAAAGAAATTCCCAAAGATTGGATGAGAAAGATTTCTACTGGGCACCCAATGTAATGATAAATGTCAGGAAGCATGAACATTAATTCTTCTACCATATAATCACTTCATGTTAATAAGAATAATATTTAGTTTACTAAGATTTTATGCCTATATTGGAGCTTGTAAAATCATTATATATTGATTTATTATCTAAAAATATTGAGCTTATTTTTTATTTGTAATGATTATTTTTTTTTTTTAAATGTTTATTAATGCAATTCCTCTTTATTAATAATAATTTCAAAATTTCTAATTTGCAGAGATTCTTATGGATATGGATTGTATCCGAGGATATACAACACATCCAAGTGTATT
>MRSU01011168.1:0-24729 GCA_008369845.1 Trichomonas gallinae
AAAAAATAATTCTGTGGCTTAATTTTTTAATTAATCGACCCTAATGCTCACTTTTGGAGAGGTCATCCAAATCTAGACGATAGACTGCTATTTGGCTGGAGCGGACCCTTAAACTTTAGCAATTTGGCTCAAATGTATACGTTCTGATCTAATAATCATATATCATTTTTCATTGCAGAATTTGATATAAGCTTCATATGTTCTGATTTAGCAAATGTCAAAAAAACACTTTACATATCAAATAAATTAAATGGAGATAACGAATTTTTAATTTGATATTTAAAATGTGTATAAGTATTAAATATCAAATCAATGAAAATTTTTGTGCTCAAAATTTTTTTTATTATTATAAGCCGAGATCATAGTTCTCTAATTTATAACAATATCAAATATCATAAAATGGGACCACAATTCCAACATTGTTGTAAACTCCAAAAAAAATTGATGTCGGCTGTGAAGCGGAGTAGGGCCGGTTCTCAGACATCAAGGAGTTATACGCCCTCTTCCAATAAAAAGCTAATGTCTGGTTCAATGGATTCTTCATCAATTCGTTACGAATATAAAGAAGATCCTCAATTTACAAGGACAAGACGAAATTTGATGCGAGCAAAGACATTTGATGGATATGACACGCAGAAATTAGTGGCTTTTTACTGGAAGTTGAGAGATCATGCATACTATTGTGCAATAAGAGGAAGATACAACGATGCAACGGAGGCAGAAAGACTCCTCAAGTACTTAAAAACCGAACTCGATATACGTGGGCAAGTTGTTGCAGAGCCAAAACAAAAATCTTATGTACAAGAATTAATAAATGAAGTTACAGCCGAATACGAACAAAAATTAAAAGATTTCGATGAAGGAACACAAAGAAGACTCGAAAAAATGGCAGAAAAACATAGTAACGAACATGAACAATTAAATCAATCTTGGTGTGCTGAAAAACTTCGCCCATTCATGATACCATCAGTTAAACTACGCAACCTGAAAGTCCAGGAGAAGAGATGTAACACCCAAGGGAACTACAAAGGAGCAAAAATCATTCACGAAGAAATTAAAAAACTAGAATTGGAAGAACACGCAGCTGCTCAAGAGCAAGCGAATAAACAATACAATGACGAGGTTGCCAAACTTGTCCAGAAGCAGGCTGAAGAGAAACAAGAAATAGTTAGCAGAAGAGAATACAAAAGAAAATTAATTCTTTCTGAGCTAGAGCAGCAAAAAAGAGAAATTAGAGCACATGGAGCTAGAAATATACCAAGTCCACAAGAAAAGAAACCAGTAAATCAAAATTCAAGAACTTTATCCGATGATTTTGAATCTGGAAAAATTAAAATCACAAGAGAGCTAGAAAAACGAAATAAACCACTTTTACCGCCTATCAGACCGCCAATGATCAGTCCAGATGACTGGAATAATGATATCAATAGTGATGATTCCGAAGAAGGAGAAGTCTGTCATCCAAAGCATAGAAAAGTCAAAAGAATCAGATCAAACTCTCTAAAGACGCCAAGAAAAATCATTCCAGAAAATAAAAAACAATTCGCAAAATCTCTCAAATTAGATATCAGTACTGATTCATATAATGAAACAGAAAGGCTGCAAATGCAAGACATTCCTTCCTCTGCAACAATCGAAGAAGATTATCAACCAACAACATATTCAGTTTACGATAAAACTTCTCTTGTAGCTTGGGAAGCACAAGAAGTCTCTGAAGAGGAAGAAATCTTTGATGGAAATGCGCAAAATTCAAATATTACACAAAATGAAAATTATTCAAATCAAAATGGCTTCAAACCAAATGGCAGCCCAGGAAATTCATGTGGCACGCCAAATTCTAGCTATCAGTCTAATAATAATATGCCTTACAATCAAACGTCAAATAACTTTAATAGAAACTCGCCAAACTCCACATATGGGATGAATTCCAGCCAAGGATATGAAAACAGTAACTCAATTAAAACACAAAGTAATTTTAATAATTTTCAATCCGAAAATAATAATCAAAACTCTCCAAAATCGCAAAATTCTATAAGAAATGCACTTGAATTCAATGTTCTTGAATCAAAAGAATACAAATCCAATAATCAAATTCAAAATTCTTATGATCAGAATGGTTTTGTTGTTAGCATGGCTTCATTGTATTCACCACCAGGTTCTCCATCAAAAGGTCCGATGAAAATTGAAGAACTCAACAGTCCATCAAAAGATGAAATTAAAGATTTGAATTTCAGCGGATTAATTCAAGAAAAGCTGTCAACAATCGCTTCGCCTGAAGTTAGAAACATTCCAGAAGAAGATAGGAGTCCTTCTGAACTGGCTGATTCAATTGTCACGACAAAATCAGGATTTGATAACAATAACACACAGATACAATCGGAAAACGCTACAATATTAACAGAAAATAATGATGAATCAATCAGCGACATTCTTTCACCAAATAGATTTAATTCTCAAAAATCTTCTGATTCAGACTCTCTTAAGAACATGAATCAATCAAATTCGTTTACTAATGATATAATGAATTTGAATATATCAGTTAAATCAACAGCATCGCAGAATCCGGATTCCGCAATAATAAAATTCGCAGCAAAAGATAATATGAGATCAGGAGAATCATCACTGATGCAACTTGTATCCAAAACAATGTCACCACAAATGAAAAACGATTCATTTAGCAATGTTATCAAATCCGAGCCTTCTAATCCACTATTTAGATCGAATTCATCTCCAAAGTTCAACAGATATAGATGCGATTTGAAAACACAACTGCTTGGTTCGCATTTCATAAGATCTGTAAATAATACATCAACAATCATTGATTCTCCATCGCCAAAAGCTAAAGATAGCATCAATGATCACGATATCGATAAAATTGAAGTTCCTCCACCAAAGAGATCAATGGTTATCGTTACTCAAGCTCCCCCGATTTCGCCGAGGAAATTATCATTTCAAACAGCTGTTCTCGCCGATGAAAAGCCGCAGCTGAGGATCTCAGATGCCACTGCATTCTCAGGCAACATTGATGTCCTTGTAGATTTGTTATCTAAACCTGAATTAAATGATGATGAAGAAGAAAAATCAGAAATCAAGCTTTCAATTGGTGGATCATTCGCACAAGCAGCTCCTGAACCCTCCGAACCCGTTGTTATTGATATAGGCGGCGATTACGAGGAAGAAGAAGTCTATGAAGAGGAGGAAGAAAAAATTGTCGAAAAGAAGAAACAAGTTGTTATACAATATAGCCAAAGGACTCCTTACTTCGTGTTTGCGCCTAACAAAGAAGTCATTTACGTTGAACCCACAACTTCAACAGGAGAATTCACTCCAATTAATTCTTCAAGATCAACAAGAAATAGTTTCACTAGAATTATTAAGCGAGATGTTCCAGCTGAGCCAATGTCTTTTTCAGCAAGAAAGCCTTCACCAGGAACAACAAGATTCTATGATTAAGGATTGATTATTCCATTGATTTTAACTATATACCAACTGTTGTTTTATTTATTACCCATAACTTATTTCATTTTTGTATTTATAAAGTCTATTGTTTGTTTTTTCAAAATATATTATATATCTCGATGATAATGCAAATATGAATGAATTTTTTGCTTCAACTGCAGAATATAGTCATATATTTACTTACATTATACTAATTCCTTATGATTCATTGTGTGTTGTTATACAAATATCGATTTTATCCATTGTTATGTTAATTATATATTAAACATTCGATATATGTTTAGATAATTATCTTGAAACATATCCAAACTTAGTAACGAAATTGGAAATAAATTTGATGAAAGAGACATCTTTGCACGCTTTAGATTTAGCTGCTTTATCTCATGAGTATGACACTGCAATGTTGCAGTTAGTTATAACGGAAATGGCAAATATCTCACATTTCATAAGATATGAATTATGAATCTCAATTAATTGCATTTAGCTTGTAAACTAATTTTTCATTACAGGAATATGGAAATAATGGCTTAAATCCAAAAAACAGATTTCGGAATTTTTTATTTTTTGAATTATGACTGTAACTCATCATGAACTACATGCATAATGGGCATTATTAGCACAAAAGGAACATAATAAAATATGCCCGTGCCGAAAAGAAGAAGAAAAAAAAAATCATTGATTACTAAAACAATAAAAACAACATGGTAAATTTAATATAAACAAAGGGCCTATATCTTGATAACAGAATGGCGGCGTGGTCTGATAATCTTTCCTATTGCCATTGTTAGGGTGGAAGAACTCGCTTTTGATTTATGGGATAGCAATGCTATGTCCAAATTAGTTCGTGGCTTATTAATAGTAGATATATTCTGGGAGAAAATTGGCATATTAAGCAATTCTTGGGCAGAAGGACGTTCTTCTGGTTTTAATGATATGCATCTTTCGATTATTTTTTCTATCTCTGGATGTCCGATTAAGTGAAGAAGCGTGTGTCTGTTAACAATATTGTAAATAATTTCATCCCTGTGAATTCCTCTCCAAGGGTAATGTCCAGTTAACATATAGTAGAATGTCACACCGAAAGAGTAAATATCTGCTTTAAATCTATCATACGCTTTTTTGTCGATAATCTCAGAATCCATGAATGGAAAACTTCCTCTGAAATGCTGAGAGAGACCCTCTGGATCATCTGAGAAGTCCGACATGCCGAAATCGCATATCTTTACCCTACCGTAAGAATCAAGTAAGATGTTTGAAGTCTTGATATCACCGTGAGAAATTCCGTTTTGATGGCAGACATTTAAACCCATAAGGATTTCTTTGGCATACTGAATGGCGACATCAGCAAGAAGTCTGCCTTCCTTTTTGACTTTGTTTTGAAGCGTTTCTGGGCAATATTCCATTAACAAATACGTGACATTCTTGATAATTTGGAATCCGTAGAGTCTTGTTACGTATGGACAGTCGAATTTAACTAAAGATGATACTTCGTGATAATCAAATTTCCTTTTTTGAATAACTTTCAATGCAAAATGCTGATCATACTGAATAGAATAGACCAAATGCACGGATCCGAAGCTACCGTAGTCAATCTGGCTGATATATTGCAGATGATTCTCACTAAGATAGCTAGGATCAATACGTATAGCAGGTGGACACATTTTTGAAATTTTGAGAATTAATTTATGATAATTTTGTTTTTAAATTGAGCAATATCATATGAACAGATTTTTACATTTTAATTTTTGACACTCAGATTTGAAAAAGTGAACAAAATATCTTATATATGATTCTTCATATAATGTTGCAAAATTTTCGTTATATGAAAAATATCATTGAATTTTAAAATCTTGTATTATTAATATATAGTCATCACCATTTACAAAAATGATTAAAGGAATTAAACAAAAATTAAATTCAATAAGCTTTTTGAATCTAAAATTTTTACGATTATATGATTTATTGCAGATTTGCAATTAAGATTTTTTGTAAAAATGGTCGAACATTTTAAGAATCTCTATATCTGGTTATGGGTAGTCCATAGAGCATATTGGACTTTTATGATTTTGAATAGATTTTTTTTATTATTTTGAATTAGTTATTTTTATTTTTCGCAAACGATGTGTAAAGGGCAAAAACACAAATAATATCATTACAAACTATCTACAGCGAGAAATGCAGCAATAATCGTTCATATTATCGTAAAGGAAATGTCTTGATATCGAAAAATGTCGGCTTTAGGGCCTGAAAATTAGTAAAAAGATTAAAATGATATATATGTAGATGGATTGCGGCCAAATCGTACGAGTAACGGAGTGTAGAAAATTTCATTTGATTGTTCATAATTTGAGATTTGGACTTCAAATTCTAAAATTTGATTCTATAGTTAAATTTCTTTCTAAATAATAGATATGTTGTTTTTCTAAAAACATTCAAATTTGAAGGTAAAAATTGGGTGAAAAATAACATTTTTCTGACTATTATTGAGAGTTGAACTCATAATAAAACTATAAATCTGCTAATGTTATATATATTAGCAACTAAAGCCAAATCAATCAAAATAATCAAAAATCGGTTCTTAATGATCGAATAAAATTATTGTTTAAATTATCACTTTAGGAAATAAAATAAATTATATATACAAGAAGCACAATTAAAATATTACATAAAAAGGAGGCTTTGAACTATTTGAATTTCATTCATATTGTTTAATCACTACCAACGGCTTTCTGTTGCCACCGATTCTCACGCACCTGCATGTTCTATTATTTTGCATTTCATCCATTTAGTTAATAAATTCCTAAGATATAAATTTTTTATTGTTTATAAATTTATCATCACTAAAAAAATTGATAACTTTTAAAAATTGGAAAAAAAGGAATTAATTGCAATAAAAATAATGATATATACCTTATATGCGATATTATGCATTTCAAGAAATTTCATTCAAACTTGTTTTCTATGCAACATATTGAAATGTATTTAAGTTGGTCATTTTTGGATTTAGAATGCTTATTTTGTATACAACAATAGATATCTATTTATTACGAAAATTATTCAAAACTTTGTTGTTTCTAAATTCAGTTTTACAATATAGTAATCATTTTTATGGAATTTTAGATTTCGTCTTCTCAAAAAATTGAAAAATAAAAGTGACAAAATTTACACATTTAAATCAATTTTTAAAATATATTTCCATAGTATATATTAGTTAAAAAATATTTTCGATATAAAATTTTTAAGAAATTGAAGATATTATTTATATATAATTATACATATTTTTAATTAGTTAATATTTTTGAATGTTTATCAAAAGTAAGTTTACATCTTTCAAAAGTATATTGGAGATAAATATATCCCCAAAACATTCCAAAATGTTGGATTTTAAAAATCATCGAAAAAAATTTTCTTCAAAAAATGACTGTTAAGGGCCCATCCTTATCCATTGGCAGCATAGGGATTGGTGACATCAGTCATTCGAACAGGGACTTGGAGATCGTCGGACATAAAGGAAGTACGCGAAGCAGTGCAAGTCATTTGAGTATGAACGAAAAAGGCCGCAGAGGCTCTAAGCTCGCTATTCCTTTCGGAATGAGGGGAATACCAATAGCAAATAACAAATTGCCGCCTTTGAACGACAACGATCGTCAGAAAATTCCAAAATACAATTCATGCGATAATGCAAGCAGCCAATCGTCAGTTGGTGCTAATAAATTACAGAACAAAGTCTCACAAGTCGATAAATTCACTCGTCTTTTTACACAATTCATTCAACAATGCTACAATTCAGAATTATCCCAAGCTATCGAATTTATAATGACAGCAGCTTTAAAAGCTACGCAAGTCATCCTCTGGCAAGATGTTCCATCCGTAAAGCAACTTTATTCTAAAAAACTGGGAAAGTCAGTACCATATCAAGAAGGCCTGGTTGGTCACACGTACACATCCAAAAAGTTCACCAAAATAGATCAATCGCACAAGCATAGTTCATGGAACTCATCAACTGATGGGCTCATTTGCCCTAATGATACGCCTGTATTATTATTCCCCCTTTGGGACCACAAAGACAACATTGTGGCTATTGTTGAGGCCACCAGGCAGCCGAAGGATCCATTCTTTGGCCAAGATATTGAAGATTTTGTAGATTACTTCGCACAGCAATTTAAATTGTACTCAAAATGGCTCCTTCCTTCACAGAATCCAATGGAATTAATCCAGGATATGGTTGGTATCGTCAATATTCAAGATTTCCTTGTTTTATTCAAGAAGAAGATTTCATCGTTCTTTAGCTGCAGATCCGCTGAGATCTGGCGTTTAGACACTAAACAAAATAAATTACAACGTTTCGCAGATCAAATTCAAGAAGTAGAATTAACGGGCTCAGGTATTGTTGGGCACTGTTTATTAACCGATACGCAGTTGAACTGCCAAAATATAAAATGGCACAAAGCATATAATGAAGACATTGATGGTAAAACATCAGAAAATTTATTGATCCAGACGCACAATGACGTAATGTCTGGAATGAAATGGGCTATAGTTTTAAGAGGCAGCGCAAAGATTCCTATATTCACAAACATCGATGAAGATAATCTTAAAACAATTATTCCAATTATATCAGTAACATTAGAGAACTCACTTAAATTCTCCGGAAACAACGCATTGGTATCTCAAAATGATGATCCTGATAAATATTTGATGTCTCATCCAGGGGAACCAGAATCCAAGTACTTACAGCTAAATCCACTTTGCGAGAACGAGTTAGAGAGGTGGATCGAGCCACAGGAAAGAGAATCTTCCAATATTCCTCAGAAATTAGTCAATAACAGATTTAACAACATTTATCGCTTAGATTTCCTCTCAATTGACTGGAATGGCATCGGTTTGTTCCAAATGGCATTCAAAATCTTCGATGACTTTGGTGTTTTAGCGAAATTCAAAGTCCGTAGCGAATTATTCTTCCGATTCCTTTTTAAACTTAAGAACCACTACAACAATCCACCATATCACAACTGGATCCACGCTCTTGACGTTCTCCAGTATGTTGCCTTTGAACTCAAGAATACCAAGTCTCATAATCACTTAGCAGACCACGAACTGTTCGCTGTTCTTGTTGCTGCTCTCTGCCACGATGTTGGCCATCAAGGTTTCAACAATCCATACAACATTAACGTACAGACACCAATCGGAATTTTGTTCAAAGACACTAGCGTCATGGAAACATTCCACTGCGCGATGGCTATAAGGATCCTACAGGAAGATGACACAAATATTTTCTTCTCACTTTCAGATTCAGAGCTCACAGCTGTTTGGCGCTGGATTATCCACTTGATTCTCGCGACAGACATGGCCAAGCACTTCAAGCTCATCAAGGAGGCGAATGAGACACTCGAGCAGCGCTCATACGACTTCTCCACGGAAACTGACAGACTTACAGCCATGGAACTACTCGTCAAAGTCGCAGACATCAGCAACGTTTCCAGGCCATTCCCTATTGCCGACGAGTGGTGCGACGTCTTGAGCGACGAATTCTGGAGGCAAGGTGATGAAGAGAAGAGGCATGGACTTGACTATTCATCACCGCTCATGAAGAAAGGCGGAAACAAGGCGAAAGGACAGATCGGATTCTACAAGGCAGTCTGCATCCCTCTGTACGCCCTTGTCGCAAGAATATTCCCTGAGCTGCAAGTTTCACTCGACTCTGTCAACGCGAACTTGAAGGAATGGGAGAACATTGCCGCGCAGTCAGAGAACTGATTTTGTTATATTTTTTTCTGTTGTTGTATTTTTTAATTTTGTGATATATTATATAATATAAAAGATGTTATTAATATACAAACTTGAAATTCTGCTTAATAATATTGAGATGCCGACCAAAAATGGGGAAAAAGTCGAATAAATTATCATGAAAAATAAATCATAATATTTCAACGCATTCATTTTAGTTACACTTATTGACGGCATTCGTTACATGCATATCGAGCTCTTTTAACTCTTTATATTGGTTTCCTTTTATTTTAGAAAATATTCAACCATTACATAATGCTACATGTAAGGATGCTTTATATCTCCTAAATCTTCAATGTTCGTTTGGTGAGGCACATACTAATGCTGTTTTTCTGTTTTTATCACTTGAAGTAATCATTATTCTGAGAGCTGCATGTTTAGCATATATGTAATTTTGATTTTTAGATGGTAAGCCTTGCAAAAACCATTAATGTTATTTACGTGAAGCAAACATTAATGCTGTTTCGTTAATTATGCAATAAAGTCTCCATCCAAATATATTCGTGTATATCCCCTATTGTTTCAAAAAATAATTGATATCAATAGTCCTTTTTAATGTTTATACTGATATTCAAATCAATTTAAGAATCAATAAAAATGGAGGAAAAGCAGTATATCGTAAAGATAATATCGTAAGTATCTAGCAATATTTCCGTTGTAATATTCTATAATTGTTTTCATTTCCATGTAATAGAATGCTTAGAAATTACTTTGTAATGATGAAAAATTAATAAATTTTATTGCAATCGAGAATGCATCAAAGATATATCATTTGTAAAAGGCGATGAAGACTCTCAATAAAAATGCATGAATCGTGCATAGTTCTTTCTGTTAAAGCAGCTGATGCCATTAAATCATTATGCAATTTTCATTATCGATATTTTTTAGGAAAAATATAAAATGTCTTTTTTATTTAAATTTTTGCCATTATGATGCTTAAATAGTTGATATTTGTTGAGTTTATACATGATATAATATCATAGCATCATTTATTCCATTTTTTTCTCATGGATTGTTGAAGAAACATCATGTTTTATGGTTCGTATTGTTGGTAAATTTAAACTTTGTAAAAATATGTGTTATATAACTTTTAATACTAGTACTCATATAATTTTGCGTTCTAAATCACTAAATCTCAATATTTTATAATCTCCAAAAATTATATCGATAAATTGATAAAATTCGTATTGTATAGTAATGTACTCATTTTAATCCTTATAAATGAACTATTAAAATCTAATTCATCAAAAATATTTTAACAAAAACACATGAAATAAGGAAAATTGATATATGGATAGATATAACATTCGATAATATCTCAAAATGTCTATTAAAAAATCTTTTTTCAACTGAATTTTTCCAAGCATTGTGAAAAATTCGAAATATGCGTTAAAATACCTCATATGTGCCAATTTTGTGTTAGAAATACCTCGCATTATATGTATTTCGAGTTGTTTGTTATGTGACAACGTTGAAATTATAAATTTACAGTGTTAGCACAATGAATATAGGAATAAGTCGAGCCAATTTCTCCATACTTATATTGTAAAGTTCGATATTAAAATTCTATATAAAAATTGCATTTTAAATTCGGCCATTGACATCTTTTATAAAAGATTCGATGATTAATATACTATTATAGTAAAATTTTTATTCAATTTGAATGTACAATGTGTCAAAAATCGCGTTTTTTGTGACCAATCTTTTGAAATTACACATGCGAGACAAATATATCCATATTATTACGATATGAACTCGATATTCACTAGGTATTTTGAATACCTCATAGAAAAAAGGGTATCACGGGTAATATTTTACTTCAAAATTATCGATTGAATGAGCCAAATTAGAAATAATATCAAATATCTCAAAAGCAAGGTTAACATTGACCGATATTATAAGGTAAAGCATTTAAAAAGTCGTTTTGAAATAAAAAATTATTATTCAAGTCAAAAAGCTTAATCATTCAACAAAACACCTTTCAAAACGAATAAAATGTGTAACAGTATCAGAATTTATATTGACTAAATTGTATATAAGTGACAAAAATTGCCTTATTGAGAACTTAATTACTATGTCTTATTTGTACGTCCAAAGCATCTTCTTTCATTATATATCACTATCTAAACTATTTTTATATATCTAAACCCTTCATGATTTTTAAAAAATTAAAAATTTAAATATTTTTATATGTTATCAAGCATAATTAATAAATATGGGGTATTTTGTAGTTGTTTAAGTAGGTGTTGTGTATACTTGTTTAGTTCAAAGACATTTTTTATTCGATAGGAGTGAATACTTCAAAATCTGAGTCTGTTAATTCAACTTCATTAATATATAACTGAGAAGGTAATGCACAGCTATGAAATGCGTGAAAAGACGATTCAGTTAATAACTGTTGGTAAACTGGTTGAACAATATTGCTTATATAATTCCAGTGTTCACAGTACCAACAAATCAACGGCTCTTTCGTTCTCTTCGCAACACGATCCACAGTAATATTCAACATAGCCGCTATTCTTTCAGCTAGCTGAAGTAAACGACCTTTACTCATCTCTGGAAAAGACCACAAGTATTTTTGGATCATAGGATATGTAGCAGCACACTTTTGAATTCTTTTTTCGATTCTTCTCATAAGTTTCTCATAGCCTTCTGATGGTGGTCGAGATCCAGGTGCTTTCTTTATTATGAAGAACTGTCCGTCTTGCACAATAGTAGGCTTGAGTTTTGTACTCATCAAGAAAAATGAAGAAATAATTGAATGTTTATTTTCACTTTCTGACATTTTCTCTCAAATTTATCGCATTGATGAAGAAAATATGACTGTATATCATATTGCAGTGCTTTTCGCCTGATATGTCTAACGTGCTGTATCAATTTTATAGTTAACGTGCTTGATGATTTCGACCTATTATATGAATATATCAAATATTACGAGAGAAATTTTTATTGAATGCATTCAAATTAATTCTGAAGTTTATTATATCTTTTGAAAATTATCAATGTAAATTTGCATTACCTAACATATAAAGTGATATTAATCCAAGCACGTTAGAAATCCACTTTTTTCCAAACGTTTACTTTAACGTGCTTTTCCTCTTGACATAAATTTATTTTCTTTTTTTAAAGCGGTATACAAAACCGCTGATAAAACCATTATGATAAAGTTAATTTTTTGTGCGTTAAAAATTCAGTTAAATTCAAAAAATCTTTCGCAAGAATTGCATTGCATCATTGTAATGAATGCAATATTTAAAATTCCGAATTTATCATCCGCAGAATCATATAAGGTTAATTTCATACTGATCATCCTGCTATCCATTCGCATACGTGATATCGCAAAATATGATCGCAACGTATTCCTCTCTTTCTAAATTTGAAAAGAAATTGTAAAATTTCTATTTGAGGAGGAGTAAATCGGAGCGAAAGATATTTTGATTCTCTCCGTTCGTGTAAAATCTTACAATTTTATTTCGATGAAATTTTGATTCTGATAATTTTCGAAGAAAAATTTTTGGCTTTGATCTTTATTCAAGTGCGCAATGCATAATTTGACTTGTAATTGTATTTATCCAAACGCGGTTCCGTTCACAATTCGTTGTGAAATTTATCAAAAAAAAAATTTTGCCAGGCAATTCTTATTATCATGGTATATTATGAATACCTATGAGTATGTCATTATAAAAACCCGAGTAAATATCTATATAAATGAGTTTTTTTAATCCACAACTTTGAGATAAGTACCTTGAGCCTTGGATTGCTCTATTTCAGCATTTAAGTTCTTGTATGAGCCGAAGTATGGGCATTTCTTCAAACATGGGCCAACGCCGCAGTAAATTAATACAACAATTGTTACAACAACCCCAATGACTACTATCAATGCAATAATAATGCCAATGGCAGCTATCGGGAAGCTGGGCTCTGCTAAATCTGTTTTCTTGAAGATTTTAGATTCGGTTGGAATCATTCCATGGAATGGAGCGTAAACGGTAAAATCAGATGGTTTTGTCCACTTTATTTTAGCAGTAGCTTCTTCTAAAAATGCTCCCTTTATCTTTATTGATGATAAATCAGGATTTGTTGGTGATTTAAGTGAATAATATGCATACAAACCGCGTGGAAATGTTCCTTCCTTTGTTGTAAATTCTGTTGTACCGTTTGTCTGATTATTATGCGATTGATAAATTAATCCAGTATTCTTTTCGAATTTAGCAGTGTGATTGAAGCATCCAAGCAATGTCAGAGATGTAAGGTGTGTTGTAACCTTAAAGGTTGATTCTGATTCTCTGTGGAAAAGCTTCGAATATTTCATTTCTAATGAATTATTAATTGCTGTGGAGTAGTAATTACGATTTTCTGTTTCTTCGTTGAATGTAAAGTTAGTCTCTGGGTCTGTTATTGTTGTCTTGACTGTCGTGCTCTGCTCGACAATATAAATCCCTGCAGTAACATCGTAATCTGCTGTAGTCCATACTTTAATGAGGGTTTTATTTACATATGTGCACGATTCATCTGGGCAAGCTGTTGAAACACCCAAGAAATCAGTAGTCTCTTTAGTAGCTGTATACTTCTTATCATTGTAGAAAGCAGCAATC
Organism: Trichomonas gallinae; assembly: GCA_008369845.1. NCBI lineage: Eukaryota > Parabasalia > Trichomonadida > Trichomonadidae > Trichomonas > Trichomonas gallinae. The sequence continues at coordinate 13,842 of MRSU01011168.1, forward strand.
ATATGTAAATGATCACCAAGGACAAATGCATTTGTTACAGCCAAGCAGATTGGTTTATTATCGGTAAGTGCGTAAAATTTTGTATCATTAATTACTTGATAAATGGAACAGTCACTTATTACGTTATTCACTGTGATTGTTTCGTTGTCTGCATCTGTTTTTTCGTGTAGTGACTTAAAGCAAAGCAGTGCAAACATTATAAATGAGTTTCTATGTAAAAAAATTGAGAATCATTGAAATATTTCAATTAAAATTGTTGTCAATAGCTCCGTTACATTGTATAGATGATAAATTAAAAACACCCGATACGCTCTCAAATAAATCTTATTACGGGCGTGAAAGCATTATTTTAAAATGTTATAAAATTGTTTATTTATTTATATATGATTATTTTTTGTTTTAAGACGATAATATTTGAATTGAAAATAATCGTTTTTTGTCGATGCGATCGTTTAAAATTTTAACGATAAAGATCAAAATCTATTTCTCAGTACTATAAATTTCATAATTTCCTCTTTCGATATATTGATCTTTTCGTAACTCGTCAACTTTTTTACAAAATTCCTTAGCAAGTTTAATATGTTATTATGTTTATTATTTAAATGTTACCATTTTATTTGCTAAGCCTTAAATTGCATATTTTTTTAAATTGATTTTATTATTTGAAATTCATTAGCAAATTTAATATATTATTATATAGCTTATAGGAATGTTAATATTTTATTTGCTAAGCCTAAAATTGCATATTTTATGAAATGATATATTTTTTTGCATTCCATTGCATAACATCTATATCTGTTGAATCTTTAAAAAACAAAGAAATGATTTTTATTAAGAAATAATGATATACAGTTTAATATCGAATATTCTACAAGAAAATCGAATTGATAAGTTTTACTTTCTTTCATAATATTAGGGTATTTAGTGTACTATCATGTTTACTTACTAGGTTAGTTCGGTTCTAATCACATTAGCCAGAAGACTTCAATTATTAGTCTGGTGATTTTTTAAAAAACTATGAAATTATGAGTTTATAGTTTGTGTGTTTTTGGAATATACTTATCAATATGATTCCGATGTTTCATTTTTTATTCCTTAAACTTTTTTTGTTGGATTTCAAAATAAGTTACTGGAAAATAACTCATGGGAATGCATAATTCAGTGTTTCCCAACCATTTGCATTAAATGAGACTTATTTTATGGCTTAACATTTATTTCTTATCGAATAATATAATATTTTTCGAACTAACAAATTTTAACCGATAGAATAATATGTATATTTTGTTTTTGTGATAGTTTTGTATTGAAAAACTTAGAATCTCAACATAAAAAAAATCAAAAATAATTATACCAAACTGTAGTTAATCAAAGGATCTGGGCCATATTATGTTAATATTGATCTAAAAGAGGTTTTATGATAATAATATATTTCATCAAAAATATTATATCGTTCTGAGTCATGAGGTGTCCATAACAGATATCCAAAAACAAAGTTTTACAAAGCATCACATTAAATATGACTCGATAATGAGTTGTAAAATAATATTGTCAGTTTTGAATATAATTTTACCATCACTTGTGCATGGAGTAAACCTCACAGACTTTCGACAATAAAGATATTGATGAGTCTCAATCTAGGCAATTTTCACTTTCCCAGTCACAGGCAGTGAGCAAAGAGGCACATGATCAAAAAACGAATAAAAATATTCCAGTAATGCAAAAAAACATGCTATAAAATCAATGGAGTCCATGATACGCTCAATCGTATAGCTATAGAAAATGACTTTTAAGTTATGAGATTTGCCGTGAAAGAGAAATTTTGCTTTGTTAAAGGCTTATATTGTGAAACAATCTTTAAGCGTTCAATTGAAGAACACAAATTCCAGCTTGTTCGTCTCCTCATAGAATTTTGTGGAAATAACAACTATAACTATGAAATTTTCAACGATTCTGATTTTATCAAATATATACTCAAATTCCCTCGTTTTGATATTAATGATGCTTTGATTTGGGCTTCGAGAAATGGTCATCATGAAATTGTCAAACTCCTTCTTACAGTTCCTGGAATAGATATCAATACATAAAGACTGGGACGACAAAACTTCTTTGACTTATGCTTTAGAAAAAGGGAATCATGAAAATTTTCAAACTCTTATCGTAGTCCCTAGAAGAGCTGTTCATAGTCTTAATATAACTAGAGCCCATTGATTCTACACAAGAATAAACAGTAACTGATATATAGGGACAAATATACTAAGGAGATGAAAATCATATTGAAAATAGTGATAATAAAGAAAAAAAAAAAGGGAACTCCCACTTCACTATGGAGATAATAATGAGTAATATATAATTTTGACACCAATACATGAATATCTACAGTTGATAATTCATCGAAACCAATACTATGCATATCATATGTATATTGCAGATAGCCATGTGTATCACATCTATTTTTTTCTGTTATTATTTATGAGTTTTGACTGTTCTGATGATGAACCAGTGATGCCTCAAAAGAAACAATCAAAGAGAAAATATGATGATTCTGATGATGAACTAGTCAAACCCCAAATTAAACAATTAAGGGTTTGATTAATTTGAAAATAGAAATATTTGGAATTCTTCGAATCATGAATTGAGTTCCTGTAATAGGTTGTTTCTTGCTGGATGATTTACCATCTTATGTGTCTATTTTGTGTTCATTTGATGCAGCATTGAATAATGGTGATTCATCATCAGTGACGAAAGTTGACAAAATTCTATGTAAATTTTGTTTACATGTCATAATTTTGTTATTGTTTATTTGCTAAAAATTCGTGTAAGTAGTTAATCGACAATACAAAACTACATATTATAATTGTTGAATTGGTTCAAATCTATAAATAATTTTGGAAATCAATATCAACGAAAAATAGAGTTTGAAACTATTCTGTGCCCAAAACTTGTTTGGATTAGTTCATACATTGCTGGAAACATGCAATCAAGATCCTGATTATTAATATTTTGCACGACCAACATCTGAGTAAACTTCGAAATTAAACGATTTAACTGAAGCATTAAATACACCATACGAGATGTAATACAAATCACCAATCCAAAATTGTTTATACTCTTCCATTGACTGAAAATTTAAAAGAAAATCTTGAAAATTTAATTTTAAAAATCGTATTCAATTATTGATTACAAAAATATCACCTTATCTGTCAAACGGACACTATGAAGATAAAAGTGACACATGGTTGCATCGAAAATTCTTTATTTTTAATATTTTTGAACCATGATAATCACAAAAATCCTATAACCATCTTTAATTAATTACTTCACTTTAAAAATTGAAAAGTGACAAAATGATCCTGTGCAAAATCTCTATTTTTAATATTTCTAGACTATATAGACAACGAAAATCCTATATTCATGTCTTATTAATCACATCACTTCTAAATATAAAAGTGACAAAGTATACTTTTGTAAAATCTTTATTTTTAATATTTTTGAACCGTGCAAATAACAAAAATCTTATAATCATGTCTTATTAATCACTTCACTTTCCAAAAAAAAATAAAAGTGCCATCCTATATGTTTTGATTGCTCATTTGAAATTCAATGCAATTTAATTAAAATGTATCCATTTCTGTTGTTCATTTTGGAAAATAAATCGATTTTGAATTTTTAACTTATTTTTGGAATACGATTACGTCATAGATCCCTAATATAGGGTTTCAATGATCGCTTCACTTTCATCGTTTTTTTGACAAATTTTACTGAATTTCCATCGTTGATCAAAACTACTTTTTTTTGATGGACCGCCGCACATCCGACGTAGCGCTTAATATTATTTACCAAAATCCTAACAACACCGTTAAGATTGGTAAGATCACACGCTCTCAGCTTCAGAGCGAACACGCGACTTTATCATTCCTTGTTTGCTCAATTTACAACAAACTCTATAAGAGATTGTTGAAAGTTGAACACTCATGTGGTGATGGTTACTACATGGTCGACTACGAGTACAAACCAATTGCCCCAGAGCAGGTTGATGCTATTCACAAGGAGATGAAGGAACTCCTTGACTCGGACACCGAAATCACAATCGGCCGCTTAGACCGTGAATCCCTCGGCCACTTCTTCGAGGAACACGGCTTCTTCGATAAGCTTGGCCTCCTTAAGACATGGCCAGAAGACCTCATCCAGTGCATCATCTGTGGTGAATTCATCGACTACACCTTCGAGCCAATGTCAACTGACAAGGAAAGACTGAAGATCTTCGATGTTAGATCTTATGAGCACGGCATCATCCTCCGCTTCCCAATGCTCCTCAACCCAGAGAAGCTTCAGGAATGGAACGACCCACACGCCATTTTCGCCATGTTCCGCGAATATCGTGAATGGGCCAAGCTTATCGACTGCGACAACGTTGCCAAGCTTAACACCATCATCGTTCAGCGCAAGATCGATGACATCAAGTGGGTCGCAGAAGGCCTCCACTCCCAGAAGTTCGCCAAGATTGCTAAGCATCTCTGCAAGAACTTCGCTCAGAAGCGTGTCGTCACAATCGCTGGCCCATCATCATCCAACAAGACAACATTCGCCCTCAGACTCGCCATCCAGCTTCGTGTTAACGGATACAAGTCTACAGTTATCTCTATGGATGACTACTACAAGAATACATGCGATATCCCATTCGGCGATGATGGTATCCAGGACTTCGAGAGCATTGACGCCCTTAACGTCGAACTTCTCGGTGAACGTGTCGGCAAAATGCTCAAGGGTGAGACAGTCCCAACACGCCACTTCGACTTCAAGACAGGAAGAGGCACTGATGATGATAAGCACCCAATGGCACTCAAGGACAAGGAATTCCTCATCATCGAAGGTATCCACGGCCTTAACCCAATGCTTATCAACTCCCTCGGCGAGGACAACGTTACACCAATCTACGTTTCCGCTCTTACACCTCTCAACATTGACTTCAACCACCGCTTCCCAACATCAGATCTCCGCCTCATCAGAAGAATCGTTCGTGACTTCAACTTCCGTGGCTACTCCCCACGTAAGACAATCATGAGGTGGACATCCGTTAGAATCGGTGAAGAGAAGAATATCTTCCCATTCCAGGGCAATGCCGAGCTCTTCTTCAACTCATCCCTTGTTTACGAACTTCCAGTTTACTGCATCCAGGGCAAGGGCCTCCTTGCTGAGGCTACAGTCCCAGACCACGATGAGGATCCAAACTCTCCAGAAGCTAAGGAAATCACAAAGGAAGCTAGAAGACTTCTTGGCCTTCTTAACGTTTTCTACCCAGCTTCTTCTGAGATTGTTCCTCATATCTCATGCATTCGTGAGTTCATTGGTGGCTCAGATCTCAAGTATTAAAGCATATAACTTTTAGTTTTTTAAATAAAACTTAAGAATTTTCAAAATTTCATTCCTCAAATTTTTTATTTTCTTTTTTTTTTCTTCAATATATTTGGATATCATTACAAAACTGACTATGAAGAGTTTAATCTTAATGTAATTTTGGTGTTTTTTCAAATCAAATTCAAATTTTTTCATTTTTGCAAAATAACTTGATATTTTAATAGAATATGTCATGAAATGTTTATTTTTGATGAAATTTTGAGATTTTGAAAAAACAATTCAAATTTTCTTCTTTTTTGCAAAATAATATTGAGTTTTAAGAATTTATCTCATAAAAAGTTGATTTTTGATGAAATTTTGAGATTTTTTCGAAAAAAATTCATCAATTTTTTATTCAAAATAATCTAATATTATGATAATATAGCTTATAGAAAGTTTGTTTTTAATGAAATTTTGGGATTTTGCAAAAAATAATCAAATTTTCTTCGTTTTTGCAAAATAAGCGCATAATTTTATAAGATATCTAATGGGAAGTTTGTTTTAATGAAATTTTGGGGTTTTAAAAAAAATAGATTAAAAAGTGACAGAATAATAAATGTATCAGCCGAGAACTCCCGATCAAGAGTATTTTTCTCAGTTCGATTTAACTTCCCTCGCATTTGCTGATTTGATCCTTGGAGAAATTATGCCTGAATACGCTACAGAAGAAAAGGCTGCTCCCAAAACACAATTAGGACCATTTGAAACAATCAGATGCATCTGTGGTAAGAATGATTGCACTGGAGATTTAATCCAGTGCAGCGAATGCCATTGTTATCTTCATAGAGATTGTGTAGAACTTCCAAACAGGAGAAATTCAACATTCAAATGTCCATTCTGTCACCTCCAATTAGATGGTATAGATCCATTCAGAGAACTTAGAACATGGATCGAAGAAAAAGATAATGATATTAAAGTTATTCATAGAATACTTACAGAAGCTTCACAGCTTGACGCTAAGATCCAGACAAGTGGATTTGAGTCGCAATATGGAGGCAATATGCGCTCTTCATCGAATAATGTTATGCGACAAAACTTACAAAGAACAATTCAAGATGTTATAGAGCGTATAAGAAATCTTTCAGTTTCATAATATTTTTATCAATGTTTTAAAATCCTTTTTTTTGTAAAAATTAAATATAATTTTTAGACCAACAGTTAAAAGAGTTATTTATTCTTTTGGCTTTTCACCTTCATTCTTAGCTTCCTCCTTCTCAGCGAGCGGTGGATGGCGAACATTAACTAAATCATGAAGAGAAACTACACTTCTGCAGAGCTGTGATATGAAGATCATGAATGTTTCGTCATCAGCCTTTGATGCCAAGGAATCGACAGTCTCCTTCAATGTTAAGTTAGGAAGTAAGTTAAAGATTGCTTGAATTACTCCGATGACTTCATTTTCAATAGGAAGTTTGCCAGCAATAACATCTTCTAAGTAGCTAGAGATTGCTTTAAGTCTGTGTTCGAGGGCAGCAAGACCGTGCATACTGTTTGTAAGTGTTGTACCGATTTCAGACATATCGACATCCTTGATATCACGGAGAAGGTGCTCGACACCAATTTCTTCAACTTCTAAGAAGTCAACGATGGTTGGAAGTGTTTTGAATGTTGTTGTTAATGGTTGGCCGTCGACTCTCTCGCGCTCTGTTCCAATATATGCGCATGTTGGAATTTCGTGTGGGTCGGAAGCACCAACATCTGTTGTTAAGAAGATCGGATCAGGTGTGAATTGTCTCATTATCTTGTGAATTTCGAGATCGTTTGGTGAAATTGTGGATAATGAAGAGTACCAGCCAATAATCCTTTCTTTGAGCGTAACTTTCTTGTGCAAGGAGTACATTTCTTCGATGAAGTTTGTATCTACAAAAATAACATTGGGGTTGTCGTAGTCCTCTTCGAATGGAATTGCGAAGCATTGTAATACGTTGACCTGATTATGGTAGATATCACCAAGCAAAATACCAATAACACGCTTTGTTTTCTGCGAAACGATTCTATTGTGATGATCTGCAATCGAAAGTAAGACAATTGGGTGAACAGCGACCCTCTTGATTTCAGGAAGCTTGGAGAGACTCATATTATAAATGACCAATTATCGACAGCGGTTTGACACCCAATTTTTGGTGAAAAAATTTTTGCATTTTTGTTATGAAATTTGGAATTTTTATCATAATTATATGTTATTTTTATAAAAAAAATAGTAAAACGAGTTGAAAATTGCTAAAATATGAATGAAAAAAGATATTTGTTAGAATATTTAGAATCTATATCAATAACATAATATATATTCTAATTTTGAGATTTTGAATAGATTCATTATTGCAAAAAAATAGGATTTAACGATCATCATTATATACATAGCATCATATCAAATATTAAAAGCTATATTTTCATTTATAGATGATAATTCCATATCAATATGATTATGAAATGAAGAAAATGAAAATATAAATAGAATATTATATAACATGTAAAATAAAAGCAACTTGATTAGTTAAATTTTTAAAAAATCAAATTTTTCATGTTAATTTTCTAGAAAATTTAAATAATTTTTACAAAAATGAAAAAATTTCCAAAACAAAAAGCTCAAATTAAATCGATTTTACACGGTAAAATAGGGAATATATGTAAATATAATTTATTTTATGAAAGAATCGGCATTATTTATTTTCTCTCAATCTCAATTTAAAAACTGAGATAATGCTTGAACCCACAGCTGTAAGGCTAATTTATACATATTCCAAACCAAAATAACCCCAATTTCATTCTTGTTTTCCACCCTCAAACGAAAAATAAGGATAAATGAGAAAAATCAAACTATCGAATAAAAAAAGCCCCAAAAACATAATAATTTTGTGAATTTTAAAACCGCCAAACAACGAAAACGTGACAATAAATCAAATGACTAAAGAATCCACCGTTTTCTTCCCCGAAGAGATGCAGCACGTGCAGCTCGTTGTCCCCTACGAGAGTGCTGGGGCCACGATCAAGCTTCTCGCTGACAAAGACTTGATCCATCTCGTTGATAAAAATACTGGCAATGATAGTGTTAACAAGCGTTACACAGAGAGCTACATCCGCTGCGAAGAAGCAGAGAGATGCCTCAACTTTATAGGCAGCCAGCTTGAAACGTACGACTTGCTGCCTGAACCATTGACAAGATCTCTTTTCCAGGCACAATGCGCGAACAGGGATGTTTCAGAACAAGAGCTCCGCGAGCAGATCATCGAAGCCAACACAAACCTCCGCGAAAGAATCACGAGAACACAACATCTTGAAGTTCAGCTCCAAAACGCTGAGCACACATTAGCCGCCCTCCGCTTCTACAAGCCATTGCTCCACGAGCGCAAGAACCAGTTCCAGGGCGAGTCCCAGACAGACCAGAGCTCTGCATTCGAGATGGAACTTTTGACAGGAGCAAACTTCCTGTTTTCCATCACAGGCATCATTGAAACAACAAAGCTTCGCCGCCTCCTCTACACATTCTATCGTATCTCGCGTGGAAACGTTCTTTCACAGTCAGATGAATGCACATTCGATGAAACAAAGTCTTTCTTCACAGTTTGGTTTCCAACAGAGTCCATCCTCCGCAAGCTCATGAACATCGCACAGTCATACGGCGCAGAGGTCTTCGAATTCCCAGCTGAAGATCCAAATCTCGACAAGCTCGAAAACGAATTGGCTCAGCAGATCTTTGAAGGAACAAACGTCCTCAAGCAGTCATACCGCGATAACAAGACATTCCTCCTTCAGCAGCAGGAATCATATTGGTTCAATCGCATCTTCTTCCTTCGCGAGAAGCAGATCTACCAGTATCTCGATTTCGCTGATTTCAAGACACTCGAGGACCGCGCAATCTACCACGGTTGGGTTCCAAAGCGCAGAATGCACGAAATCCAGCCAATCCTCGATGCAGCTCAGGAGCAATCCGGCTGTGCTGTCCACACAACAATAGAGTACGATACAATCGAAGAGAACCCACCAACATTCATCGAAACAAACGATTTCACATATGCTTTCCAGCTCTTCAACGACAGCTACGGCACACCATCCCACGACGAAGTGAACGGTGGTGCCTTTTACTGCATGTATCCATTCCTCTTTGGCATCATGTTCGGTGATGTCGGACATTCATTCATCTATCTTCTCGTTGCCCTCGCCATCATCTTCGGCGCCAACAAGATCAAGAAGTCAATGGGCGACTCAGCAGAAATGATCCTCGCATTCCGTTGGTTCCTCCTCTTCATGGCAATCTGTGGTATCTATTGCGGCTTCATTTACAACGAATGGTTTGGTATCCCGATCGACTTCTTCGGCTCCAAGTACACACCGGCTACTCCCGAAGGTGCTAATACTGAAATCTGGGAAAAGGCCAATGGCGCTGTTTATCCAGTTGGTGTTGATCCAATCTGGATGTTCAAGGATAACGAACTCACATTCTCCAACTCAATGAAGATGAAGCTTGCTATTGTTGTTGGTTTCCTTCAGATGGTCTTCGGTATGTTCTTAGCCCTCATAAAGCACTGCCACCGCCGCCACTGGGTCGAAATCGCTGTCTGCTGGATTCCACAGTTCCTCTACATGATGTCCTTCTTCGGCTACATGGTCTTCATCATCATCCTCAAGTGGAACATGAAGGAGCAGCCAACCTCTGACGGCGTCAACCTCATCCAGACACTCATTGGTATGCTTCTCAACTCAAATGAACCAATCGCAGCTGATGCCACACTCTTCCCACACCAGAAGGTTGTACAGAATGCTATTGCACTCATTTTCATCATCACAATCCCAGTCCTCCTCTTCGCTAAGCCAATCATCGAGCTCACATGCATGAAGCACCACAACTCAGTCATGGAAATCTTCGTTATGAACCTCATCGACGTCATAGAGTTCTGCCTCTCCATGCTTTCACACACTGCATCATACCTCCGTCTTTGGGCCCTTTCTCTCGCTCACTCACAGCTTTCTCACGTTCTTTACGAACAGATCTTCATGGTTTGCCTCAGGATGAAGAACCCAGCTGTCTTCTTCTGCGGATGGGCTGCCTACGCTGTCGGAACAGTCGTCATCCTTCTTGGTATGGAAGCCTTCTCATCCCTCCTTCACGCCATTCGTCTCATGTGGGTCGAGTTCTCATCCAAGTTCTACAATGGACAGGGTTATGCATTCCAGCCACTCTCATTCAAGGATGCCGCAAAGAAGATCGGCGTCAAATAATCTATCTTACTAGATTTTAGTCTTTCATTATTAAAAATTAAAGCTAGTTTAAACATTATTTTTTAAATACGTCAATTCTGAGAATTATCTTCACATTCTTTTTTTTAAATCCATCTTAATAATTTATTATGATCCCATATTTTTCATTTCTCGCATGAAGCCTCAATCAAAGCTGTACTGTTGTTTTCGTCTTTTGCGTTGACATCTATTCCAGGAACTGTCAGAAGGAGTTTGACAACTTCATGATGACCATTTGCTGAAGCCCAAATCAAAGCTG
>MRSU01011173.1:0-14737 GCA_008369845.1 Trichomonas gallinae
ATCAAATAAAAACGACCAAAAAAATTGAATACGTATCGAAAAAGCTGTCTGACATCGAAAAAATGAGCAACAGTATTTTTTTTATCCAAAATAATTGGATTTAACCTATTTATTAATATGTACAATACATCATAAATGTATAAAATGCTAAAATTTATATAGATCATTGCATATAATCATTTTTATGATCAATTTGGCAATTGAATTATATATTATATTCAAGTTTGTTAAATGATACATGCAAAAATATCATATGTATCTTGTAGCTATGCTTATAAACTATACCAAATTAATTCAATTTGAGTTTTGCTTTTTGTTTGATTAACATTTATGAATATTTCGAATAAATGTTAATGTAAATATAAATGTTACACAATAAGTAAGCCAAATATATAGTTTAGAAGCCAAAATAAAACTCTCGCGAAAAAAATAATCTTTTCTGATATTTACAAAAACGTATTCTTTTATAAATTTATGAGCGGAGCTGACCCCGTTTCCCACTTTATCAATAAGACAGCGGGTCAACCTAAGCCATCTGTTGGTGCGAGCTTGAACATTGCTGCTCCGTTAAGCAATTTACTCAACTTTCCAAATGCAGAATTTCCAAATCTTGAAGAAACGCCAGATGATCCAGTTTATAAATTACTTAATCAAGGAAAAGCGGATTCTAATCAGTCTGATCCTGTTTCTCAGCTTCTTAACCAAACAGCTGGTGAACCGCGAATATCTCAAACTAATGGCGATCAATTATCATTGAAGGGCGGCATTTCATCAGCTGTAAACAATGTTTCTGAAGCTACAGATGATGATCCAAAATTCCATTTCAAACAAGCGCAAATTCCAACAGTAGACGATAAACGAACAGACTCAGTAGCTAAAGTACTCTTACAAACTGCTAAAAAACAGGAGCCACAAGTAAATAACCGTATCGAGAATGCAAATATTCCAAAATTAGACGAGAAAAGGTCAGACCCAGTCGCAAAGTTACTATTACAGAAAGCTGAACAGCAACAACCTCAAGTAAATAACCGTTTCGAAAATGCAGTTATTCCAAAAACTAGCGAGAAAAGCAATGATCCAATTAGCAATATTCTAAATCAGGGCAAGAATGGTCCACCTCCTCCACCTGCCCAACAAAAACCGCCACCACCAAAACCTGTAGAAAAATATAAATTTGAAAATGCAGTAATTCCGACAACAGATCCTGAAAATACAGACACAGTTTCTTGTTTGCTCCGTCAGGGAGTGAAGGCAGTGTCTGATGAAACACCAATTATGCAATTATTGCGAAAATCATCATCAAAAGCTGTAGACGAATTATTTACGATGCTTTCATCTCGCGACAATAATGCAAGCGAGGAACATATCATTAAAGGCAATGAATTAATCGAACAACAAATTTCTCAAAACCCGGATAATCCAGTTGTTGTCCTCGGAGAAGACAAGAAAGATGATGATGAAGATGATGGTCAGCCAATTACACTTTCTGTTCGTCAGCCATCTTTTTCGAATTTAAAGGGCCATTTAATTCCAAAGGGCGCATCAGCAACAACACTAGAATCATTAGAAGAGAATCCACAGTCAGAATCAAAGGGTTCTAAGCTTAAAAAAGGCAATGCTTCTGCTAAAAATTCATCAAAAAAGTCTTCGAATCCAGTTGTTGTTGCTGGTGAAGAAAACAACGCTGATGATGATGCACCGATCGGTTTATCTGTTCGCCAGCCATCTTATTCCAATCTCCACGGCAATCTCATTCCAAAGGGCGCTAAGACATCTCAAGAACTACCATCTCTCGATGAAGAAAAGCCAAAAGAAACCAAGAAGGAGCAAAAACCGAAAGAAAACAAAGATGATGATGACGATGACGATGATGATCAGCCAATTACTCTCGGCGCCCGCCAGATGTCTTTCTCAAGGCTACACGGCCCTCTTATTCCAAAAGGCTCAACAAAAGCGCTGCAATCAGACCAGATAATCATCGAGGAATCAGCGGAAGAGCCGAAAGCAGCAATCAAGGAGGACGAAGATTCATTCGCCGACGAACCAGAAGAACTTGAACCAGTTGAGAATATTACGTTATCAGTTAGACAGCCTTCTTACTCCAATCTCCACGGCAATCTCATTCCAAAGGGCTCAACACACACAATAGAATCCAAGCCAGACACGATTATTGTAGCAGAACAACCATCACACGAAAAACGCGAGGAAATCTTGCTCGACGAAATCACCAAGAAGGATCAAGTCCAAGGAGAAATATTGAGGTCACTTCACAAGATCAACGTCGACAGATGGAAGGAGCTCGGATACGATCCAGTTACAGGTCTTGCAATCGATGAAAACCAGTTACAGAAGTCAGGAAACGGATCTTACGTCAAATTCATCGAAGTGCAAGAAAAGGAAGGACTCGGACTTTCCAGCAAATCAACAGAAAAGGCAGAACTGATTGTTGAAATGCCAAACTCAGGGTACAACTCAAGCAGCGAAAAAACAGATGATCTTCCATACGACGCGTTCGATCAAATGGCTGACGCTGCAAAGAAAGAGAAGAACAAAAACAACGAAGTTGAAGATGACGACTTTTCAGAATCATTCGAAGACAACAAGGATGAAGAGACTCCAATGCGAATCAACTCGGCAGGCGAAAGACGAAAGCAGTCTCAAATATTCGACATTCTTCCTAAATCAATGCAGAGCAAGAACCAAAAGAACGACGACAAAGCTTCTCAAAAATCGACATCAAACAAGCCTAAAAACAATGCTCAACAGAAGCCGAAGAAGGAAGACAAGTCATTCATCACACAACCGGACGAAAAGCTTCCATCGAAGTCACAGAAAACATACAACAATGCAAAGCAAAAGTCAAGCTCGAGATCTCAGAATGCTACTGTCAAACTCACAGAGCAGCAGCAACGCCAAATAGAAGAAGGCGAGTCCAGGATGCCGCCGAACCTCCAGAAGATGGTCACTCATCCAAGAGATTCTGTAACATACATAGCAATATGCGGCGCATCAATCATCGGCTACAAGAAGAAAGTCGTCGACGAAACAGTTGCAGACATCAAGAAGTATGTCGATAAGTGCATCAAGAACGGATATATCGAGGATGCTATGTACCTTGATAACATTCTCAGCCAGATTGCTACAGAAAAAGAGCAGCTCAAAGTTGCTCACGACGAAGAGAACGAGAAGAGCATCGAGGAGAGAATCGAGTTCTACCAGAACGAAATTCAAAGCAAGGAAACTCAATTCCAGCAGCAGGAGATTGTTTTAGATGCCCAGCTCGAAGTCGACAAGACAGACTTAGAAATGAAGAAGGAAGAAGCCCTCCTGGAGTTAGAAAATGAGTGGAACTCCGAGAAAATGATCCAGAAGTACAACAAGCCTTCGCCACAACTCATAGAAATGCGCCAGACTGCTTTAAGGCTCATGAACGCACACAGATTCGAAGAGGCAGCCTTATTGAGCGCTCAAATACAGGCACGTGAGGAGGAGGAAGCAGCACAGGCCGGCTATAAGATGGGCGAAGACTACAAACTCGCCGTCGCGAGAGTCGAAAAGAAGTTCGAGAACGACATGATGACTATGCAACTGACGCACGAAAAGAGGAAGAACAGCATCAAAGGCGAGCTCGAGAAGTCTTTAATTCCTGTGAAGAACAGACTCGCGTACGCACAGCATGAAAAGGATATTATTCAACATAAGAAGGTCACGGAGGCAAGAAAGGAGAGAGCGTCTATGACAACATATGCTGCTATGCATAAGACTAAGCCGCAGCCGAAGATTAAGATTCCAACAATCAGCACGAACAAGAAACTGACTTTGCCTCCATTGAAACCAAGGCCACAATCGAGCTTGTTCGCTAAGTAATTGTTATATTTATTTGTATACATTTGTAATTTATTGTTTGTTTATTTTTAGAGATATAATTATTAGTATTTTATTTAAAAAATTTAATGCTAAAATTTTTTGTTATATATTTCATAACAATGCACAACAAATAGAAATCTAAATCTCATCATCTCCTCAATCATTGAAAAACAAATCGTGATTTTTCAACAAAATATAATTCAAAAAAATTATATTAAAATTATGATTCTAATTATCACTGTGAATCAACTGATATTGACTTAGTATGGTTATTAACTTATATATTGTAAGAGTTTTAAATAGAATATTTTTATCGAAAAATATTATTTGAGTTAATCTAGTTTCATGCAATATCTAGCTTTTAATGGATAACTACAAATGGTTGATAACATTAAATGGCTTCAAAAACGAGTTTTATGGTTAAGAAAATTAGATTTCATAGTAAAAACGTTGTAAAATTAATTTTTAAAGGATTATATAAATATGCGAAAATAAAACTGTGGGATTTTTAAGATCCGATTTTTTTTTCATTTTTTTTTATGGACTTCTTCGTTGAAGAAGCTTCCAAATTCGATGAACAAATGTGCGAAGACATCCCTCTCCTTCTTGAGAAATACAATTTCTATAAAAGCATCTTCACATTCAACTTTGAAAACCAAATTAAAACTCGATCTTCAGCATTATGGACTAATGTTCTCGAAACACTTCAGATTTCAAGATCAATATGTTTAATGAATCTATCTCAGTCAGAAGATTTCAACTTTTTCGATTGCCCGAGTTATAAAGAAATGTTTAAATGCGCTTTTATGCAGCCATTACGTATTATTAATCATTTTAAGCAAACTGTATCTCAATCTCTTATGTACGCAATACAAGGAATACATGATGACCATAAAAAATTCGCTGCAAAAGTTAATGGATATTTTCACGATGATATTTCACTGCATACATTATTCGGTTTGTCTACATTTCCAGCACTGTACTCATTTTTCTACACACAGAGGATGTGTATGCTTGGATATGATTTCTTAATGGATTTCATCGACAATCCAGACTGTGAGCATCTTTTTGAATCTATGCTCACATCATTTTTCGACTGCGCTTATCCATTTTGGTCAAATTTCTTTGAAAATCTATTTTTAAAATTTACTCGCTCAAATCTTAAGGAAAAAGAAGTAATGGATGCTATTAAATTATCACTGATGGACTCAAATCCTAACTTAACAACTTATCATACAAAAATTTTAACAAATTTATATAATATATCAAATTCTCGATGCTTAACATTCCTTTCTACAGCATTTAGTACAAATTTCAACAGATATAGAACGAAAATATACATTCCAAATACTATTGTCGATATTATTACAAAAATTTTTCAAAATATTAACGGAGAACTTTATATTTGTATCATTTCACAGAGGTATGTTACAAAGGCAATACCAGATGCCATCAATTCTCAAGTTCTACCTAAAATTCCTTTAGTTTTTTCTGATCGGGATGTTGTTGTTCTTCTAGAAATATTAAAAGAAGACAATATTAGCAGACCATTGAAGCAACTGGTAGATAATTCTATTGCACTATTCAGAAATGGATATTGTCCATTTACTTTTGATATTCACTCAAATATCTACAGATATCAGCAGCCATACGCTACCACCAACAACAAATCACTTAAATCAAGGTATGCGAAATATAGACAGAATATTACTGAAATAGGAAAAGATCCAATTTCAGAAATTTTTGAATCTAACGAAACATTGCCTTGGGCAACGGAAGAATTCAAGGTATATGCGTTGAGATATGAAATATCATATTTAAAGACCCAAACAGATTATTTTTCAAATTATATTAATATTTGCCATCAAAACGAGATCATTGAGCGGTATAAACAGATTCTTCTCCCCATACAACAGAATGCGATCGCTTCTCACACGCTTTTAATGCTCAATATTATCGAATCAAAAATTAAATCTCCATTTAATCCATGTAGTTTTGCTATAGAATTAAAACCGTACATGTCTATGATCAATTTGAATGAATATCCGTTCGATTTATGCTTGACAGATTCAGTTACAGGATATCTTGATAAATATATAATAGAATTTGCTTTCTCGTATAATCAAATGATCAACAAGATGATTGCATGCATCAAGGAATTCAGGGAAGATCCATTGTTCAAAGAATTGCATCCACCGAAAAGATTAATCAATTATGCTTCCCAATTGTTACTCACCGTTGAACTCGAGAAGACAAAGTCCAAGGCAACGTTTTCTAAAATAATAGAAATGCTTTTCCGTTTTATTCAGATGATTTCAGGAATCGAAGAAGATAAAACAGAGAAATACTTTTTCTGGCGCTGTTTCTTACCAAATGATTACAAGAGTGACGAGGTTACAATGATGAGCATGTCCAGGCTTTTTATTAGCATTTTCAAATTCAGATCTTTCTTTGAGAATTGCACTTACATCGAAAACGTCCAGGACATACTTTCGAAATACGTGAAGATAGAGAATTGCATATTATTCCCATTCGCTTCCGATTCAGATTTAACGAGCGAAATCATCAAAACCATGTTATTAAGTCAAAACTAGCCTTGTATATACTGCTTTTTGAATGTTATTAAATTTCTATGTAGTTTACAACGAAACAATTAATTTTTGAATTTTTTTTTGAACTTCAACCTCATCGAATGGAAGCAAAATAACCACTCCACAAATTGCCTTAATTCGAAGATATAAACTATTTCGATTCGATCATCTCTGACCGTTGATGATTTTTTTTTTTGGAAAATGTTATTTCCCAACAATTAGTCAATGAAATATGTAGAGCGCCAACATTATAGAAGTAAAATATGAATATTTAAGGATAAAACATTAAATATGACAATAATTGACTATAATTTTATAGTTTTGAGCGATGATCAATGGTTTTGAAGAGGTAAAATTGAAATAGAGAACAAAAACAGAGAGTTTACAGTATTCAAACATAATAAATATTGTAAAATCAATAAATTAGCAATATCAGTGTGAGTTAAGCAACTGATTAAGATCAGACACATCAATATAATCAACAGGTGGGGCCTCATATTTAGTGATGAGACCAGATGCGACAAAGTCCGATAAATTTTGATCAATATTGGAAATAAAGAATGGATATATTTTTTCCCAATTTTCAGCATACCAGCACATAAGGGCACTTTTATTCCGCCTTGCAAGTCTATCAACTCTGGTTTCAATTTTTTCTGAAATTGACATAGCGATAGCAAGGAGATAGAGAGCTGTAACATGATCCCCAAACATCTTACTCAAATACTCAGACACAAGGTCCATCTTAATACCAACCTCCTTGATCCTTCTCTGCAAATAATGATGATCACGTATGGATTGTGGGGTTCTTCTTTTGTGCTTATTCACCGCACGCGATCGAATGATGTCCGCCTCGAACCTAAGTGCCAGAGACTGGTCTTTCTGCATCGAAAACCTTATGGCTGAAAATTCACAAGAATTTTTTCTGAATTTTTTTTATTGAAGAGAAATTGAGAATCGAGCGTTTTTATTTGATATTCTTAAT
Source organism: Trichomonas gallinae (assembly GCA_008369845.1). NCBI lineage: Eukaryota > Parabasalia > Trichomonadida > Trichomonadidae > Trichomonas > Trichomonas gallinae. The sequence continues at coordinate 7,441 of MRSU01011173.1, forward strand.
GCACAACCGGTTTCAAATATAATATGGTTTAACGATTTCAGGGAATAAAATTCTGTATTTCAATGAATCTTTGAAAAATTTGAAATCAAAAACGTTCGTGATCAAAACATTCACGAAATATGACTGAAAATGCGCTATATAGCATTTGAAATCTTTGTTTTTCAAAAATCATTTTTCGCTAATTTTTCATCAAAACAATATATATGATATAATGGGTTGGTTATCTCTGTTATATTTGAATACAATTCAAAATAATGACATTTTCAAAAATATAGTTTTTCATTTAATGCCTACTTAAGATAAATATGCTGCCCCTGAAAAAACATAATTTTGTATATTTTAAATTTATTTTTGTGAGCTTTATTTTTTGAAAAGCTTTTCAAAACCGGATTTACGAGCTTTTTTTCATTTGATTATGCTGTTTATCGTGAATTGAAATCAAGAAGCATTAACACAAAAGTGATTTCGTAATATTTTATCAGTCATAACAAGCTGATTAGGAAAATTGGACTATGCCAAATCGCAAACCCATCTGACAAATATACAAAAAAGTAGATAGAACAAATTGTTGTAATATTGCTGACCTATATCTGTAGAATGCAATTGATTAAAAAGCCTTGCATTTTATACCATCTAAGAATTCGTACAAAAATCTTTTCATTTTCAATTTACAACAATATTTAATTGCGAATTCCTATAGAGAAGGACCAATATAGGGATAAAAACATGAAATAACCGGTTGATCAGTAAAGAGAAAAATGATGCTAAACAAAAATTATTTTTTATCCATTAAAACTATCAAAATACATCTAGAGAAACGGTCATAAATCGATTAATCAGAGTTTCAATGAGTATAGACATTAATGATTTTTAACAATATTTTAAAATTGTCGAAAACTATGGATAAACAAGATAAATCGATAGTATAGCTGAATGTGATAGAGGGTTAATGAATAGTATTATATAAGTGTGATTAAATCATATCATGGATTATATATTTAGGGATTTATTGGCTATGCTTTAAATCATAATATGATTAGCTTTAGAAAAGTATAAATCTGTGCATCTACGCTTTCTATTTTAATTTTTTAACATTGATCTTTTGATATTCATCTTCTTTTAATAATAAATCAATAGAACATCGAATTTATTTTAATTAAATGTTTTGCAATTATTTTTTAAAGTAAAAACTAGATTATGTCGTATTAACCGGATAAAAATATAATTTTTAATATCGAAAAATCAAGAATTAAACAAAAAACATACAGTCTTTTTATTGTTGTAGCTTCGGGAGCTGAGCATTGTACCACTTTTCATACTCAACTCTCATTGATTCCAGAAGTTTGATTCTGTCTTCGGTGTTTAATTTAACATAAGTAGCCAGCAACTCATCTCTTCTTGTTGGCTTGTCGAGCATTTTCTCGAATGAGACTCTCTCTGGGACTGGGAATATTGGCTTGAACCTTCCGCATCTCTGGAGGCTGCACTCGTAGTTGTACAAAGCGAGATAATCACTCGCCGGTTCATTGGCAGGTAATTGGCTGAGTAAAGTCGCGACATTTGGATCAGATGGGATCAAAGCCATGTTGAATGTATCCTTGACGACTGGCTCTTTGATTACCCTGTCCAATTCACTAGATGTGCCCATGGCAGGACTGACGTTGACTTCGAGAACATAAACGTTTTGATCCTCGTCGAGCATCACATCGAAACCGAATATTTCGAAGGATGTAAAAGAGTTTCTCTGGCGTCTTAAAGCTCTCGTAGCAGCGATGACAACTGTAGTGATGGCGTCTTCGATTTTAGTGCGGATTTTGTCTGCATCGTAGCCGTTTTTAGTTAGCCAAGGCCAAAATGGTTTGTGCGACCATTTATTGCCTTGTCCGTCTTTAGAAACATCATTTGTTACAATGAAACCTTCGTATTTCTTGTTGATGCTGAAGTTAGTCAAGTGTGCGCCGAGATTGGACAAATCCTCGATGTTTTCGTCGTATTTCGATGTTGCGAGTCTGACAAGTCCGTTGTCAAACAAGAAAATCGTGAGTGGATCAAGGGAAGTGACTCCTACATAGAACCTGAGGTCGAATTTGAGCCCATTGATGAGCATTGGACGCTCTATGTAGTACTGAACAACGAGATCACGACCTTTGAGTTTATCTAGGGAGTCAATGACTTGGATTCCGTTTCCACGGGATCCACCTGCGGGTTTGGAGATCCAATACTTGTGTCTTGAGAAGGCTTTAGTGAGTAAAGCTTTATCGCGAGGAAGATGGAATGATTCTGGGTAGAAAGGCAACGGTCCAACGCGTGCTGCGAGTGCAGACATGACATCATGGTATCCATCTTTTGATCCAAGTGAGAATGTGTAGACATAATGATTCATTCTTTGATGTGCTTTAGTTTTTCCGTAACCTGATGGGTCAACAGCACTGCCAACAATGAGATTAGCATCGTAATACTTCTTTGTCTCGACATATCCTGATTTTTGCAATGTAGCACGAATTAATTTTGCAGCATAGCCTTCAATATAGTATTTTCTGTTTTCATCTCTCGGCTGTGCTGGATCAGAAGCAGCTACGAAGTTCACATATGAAAATCCAGGCGCTAATGGATGACTCTCCAACCAGTTTTTTATCATTTATAAATTTTACTACCGTGGAAACTAATACACACATCATTTTAGATCTAATAGTAGCAGAGATGGCTTCTGCTAAAGAAAATTTTATAAACGTAATATCTTTTTGCAATGCAATGACAAAACACATATGAAATCACCATTAACTATTCATTATATGATAATCTCAATCATTGATAGGTCTTAAATGCGAAAATTAATAATATTCAATGCGGATGAAATATGTATGGTTTAAATAGCCAAAAATGAACAATAACATTAGTTAAATTGTGCCTTTTCGAATGACTCTTTTTCGAAATGAACTTTTCTTGTTGGGTCATCAAGAGCCAAGCTGTCTCTAAACTTGCCAAGGTGCTGTCTATCAGCTTCACTATCGAATTCGTAAGGTATGTAATCAGGAAGTTTCTTAGAATTAAGAATTTGCTGGAAGAAATCTTCTTCTTCTTCTTCATTGTTGACAAATTCTTCATCGTGTGGTGAGTCTGGGATGTCAATCATTGTTGGACGTTCTTTGCCATCTTGCTTTGGCGAACCAATTGGTGTAATATTTTCATGTTGCGAGACAGGAACGTCATCATCAAGTATTTCTTCCGACAAGTGTTGCTGTATTTCTTCCGATACGTGTTGCTGAACTACTTCTACGTCGACGTCGCGGGCAGCAGACTCAGATTCTTGCGGCGCCGACGAATGTTCTTTTTTTGGACTTTCTCTCAATGGTGCTTTGTAGAGTTTTGGCTTTGGATATGGCCATGTCTGCTTTGGAGACTTCGTTGGAGAACGTTTTGGAATGTCATCATTATTGAATGCATCGGAAACAGAGTCTTCTGCGTTTGCAGCTTGAACCGGTTTTGCAGACCTCTTCTGTGTGCCGCGGTGGTGTGGCTCAGTAGCAACGTCTTTGCGTCCGTTCGATTGAGATCTGCCGGATCTGTGAGAACGTCTCTTGCGTCCGTGGTGTGGCTCCTCTCCATCGGAGACTGTATAATCGAATTTGTCGCCAGCGCTGAGTTCATCATTATCGCGATATTCGTTTTCTGAAGCTGTGTAGTCAAAGACTGAGCCAGCGTTTTCCTCCTCGTCTGCTTCTGGTTCTGATACGGTGTAGTCGAATTTGCTCATGGCATCGTCTTCTTCTTCTGGTTCAGGCTCGGAAGCTGTATAGTCGAAGACAGATCCAGCATCGCGCTCGGAATACTGGGAGTCATGCTCTGATTCGGTGTAATCGAACTTTGATCCGAGAGATTCTTCGTCATAATTACGCAATGAGGACGGCTTATGATGCCTGTGGTGGCTGGATCTGTGGTGGTGATGAGAGGTTCTTGAAACATGCTTGCTTGGGGAACTTCTTGAATGTTGCTTTGTTGGCGATAATCTGCTCATGCTCAAAGCACTTGGGCTGCAAACATGCTTATGCGGCGAATGTGTCGGCGACGAGACGTGTTTCGGCGATAACGAAGTATTCTTCTTCGGCGAGCCGGCGGTTGGGGAGCGTGTCATTGTATCAGCTGTGATCAACTCACGGAGCAATGAGTCCTTCCACAAGTCAAATGTGTGTCTAACGTGGTTAAGTTTTGCTGCGTAATATTTATCCTTAAGAGAAGGGTTTTCTGCGATCATTGTGCTCGTCAAAGTCAATGAGTTGTTCAGAGAGTCGCGAAGGGATCGAGTTTTACTCTCCAGTTGCTGCAGTTCAGCAGTTACTTGAGACCTCATAAAAATAAATTTTCTTTACATTTTTTATACGAAAAATAGAGCACAAGTCATTTTACTGTTTTTTATAGCTCTATAGGTCTTAATTCAGTGGAAAACAAAGTAAAAATTGGCATTTGATTTAAAAATAAAAATGCCGCGCAAAATTATTCTGTTACACGTAGCTTATATACATCATTTTAGTGCCACATATACACAGTAATTATGGATATTCATGGTTTGGCAGATTATTCGAGTTATTTTTTTATCAATGAATAAAATATTATAATTTCAAGGCACATTATATGGATAATTTAATTTACAAATGTTTTCAAAGAATATGATTATCGTCAACTTGCATATATTACTATCTATAAATTTGTTCATGAAATATTAATCGATATTTGGCCTTGTGGTGTCTAAATATCTAGATGCAACACAAAAGCAGCATATAAATACCAATATAAGCACATGAATCATTCATTTATTTTCTATTGAAAAATTTTATTAATGGATGTGGTTAATGTAAAGTTAGAAAGTTAATCGCTACAACATGCATAAAATCTTAACATAATTGTATATTCATTAATTTCATTTTTTCACTCGCAACGAAATTGTTTGAAGGTCCAAAATAAAAATTAAAAAGAAATAAGTTGATGTTATCACCATCAAATATAGTGAATGCTATATCTAGTTCAAGAGTAAAAAAAGAGTTTTTTTAGAAAAATTTTTTGATGAAACATCAAAATAACCAAGATATTTGAATCAAATCCTATAAATAGGCACAATACAATATAAGGGATCTATTTAATAAATGTCTTGATCCTACAACAATTGGATTCTAAATGATGAAATAAGAGGTTGTGAAATTTGACAATTGTCAAAACATAAAAAATTATGGTTGAGATTTTTTAAAATTGAAAAGTTTACACGACAAATTTAATTTTTAATCATATAGAATATAGAATATAAATCAAAAATTACATGTCGCAGAAAAACTGACAAAATTGAGAAGTTAACCAAAAGTGACAAAAAATTTCGTTTATAGTATGGCAGACATTGATATTCAACAAGAAGCTTTTAGTTTCCTAACGAGATCTAGCAAAACTCAACTTCATGTTGTAGATCAAGAGATTTCGATGTCAGCTACCAAAGAAATGTTATTAAAAGATATTGCTTATTTACAGAATCAAAATGCGGAACTTGCGAAGCAATATCGAGCAATGTCAATAGAATTGAGAAATATTCCGTCGAAAATGGTACAAAAAAGTCAAGAACAACTCAATGAAATTACGAAAGAACTTGCACAACTACGTAGAACAAAATCCAATCAAGTAAAAGACGCTTTAACAACAGAATTAAAACAAAACAAAGCAGTATGTGAAAGAATTTCTTCATTAGTTGCAAAATTAACAGACGAATATAACGAAAAACAAAAGAAATATGAAGAAATAGTTGCTTCAGATATTTACAATAAGTGCATAAACAACGAGAACTCAATACAAGCTCTTACTACGTACTTAACAGATCTTGAAAAATCTGAAGTTCGAGATTTGAAAGAAATACAGAGGGCAATTACAGATGAATCAGTTTTCATTGCTCACTTGGTCCAAAATAAGCTTGATCCATTAAAACGGAAAATTATTCAATTGCAAAAAACGAAACAAGAAAAACAAATTTTACTCAATCGTCTCAAGAAGCTCAATTATCCAAAGCATCCACAGCAAAATACTCCTATTTCAGAACCAAAACAAATCTCAAAATTAAATGGAAGAACTCCATTTCCAAAACGTAACCCTCGAAAGATTATGAGGGTTACTAAGAGCACTAGTATTCCTTCTCCGCGAAGATTTTTATAATCCAAAATATCAATCTTTATTTTTTGTTTGTTTATTCTTTATATGTTATATAATATTTATAAAATTATACATGAATCTATTTGTTCTTAATTCTTTACAATTCCTCTTAGCATTCAATTTATGTTTTAATATCTTCATCAAAAAGCAATACTTCATATAATAAACATAAGAAAAATCTATACAGTAGCACTTTAAAAACCAAAATGTATATTGTAAAAGTGCCATTCCCTATCATGTTTCTCTGATTATTATCAATTTTAAAAAGAAGACTATTTTGCAATGGTGGATCAATCTTATATCTATGCAAAGGATCCTTTGCATTAACTAAAACATACTCAATCGAAAGCACATGTGGGAAAGCAAAATGGAGATCATTGTTTATGCTGTTTGCGATAATTCTGATTCAAAAATGACAATTGCTGACTCGTCATTTCATTTATCAGGCACAAAAGACGCAGATAGATCTGTCATAAGACCATATACAAATGAATTAAGTATCAAATCGATAAATATTTCCAATTCTCATTGTGATCAGGAACCATTCATGTATGCAACAGCAAATGGGGAAGAAACTTTTCCTTTATCATTAAGTAATTTTGTTAACAGCACGGCCAATCAATGGGGAATTGTTTTGAACAGTCCAGATTGCCAAGTAACATACTGCAACTTTGAATCATTTAATGTCTCCCAAAGACTTTTCTATGCTGGAGGGTTGTCTGCGAAAGTTTGCATCAACTCATCGAATATAGTCAACAATATTTGCCCCGATGCATTCTATGAAATATATTATTAACCAGGTCCAGTCAGTTTAATCACCCTCAAAGACTGTTTTATATATGGAAACAGTCCTGACAATAACAAAGCAACAATTTTGAGTACAGTTGAAGACAAGTATGAATTCAAGCACAAATTTTTGAGCACATTTGAATGCAAAGCAGAAATTCCACTCAAGAACATCAATGCAAAACTCTTCTATGAACATGTTTCATGCATAGTTCATCAACAAATATTCATCCCATGTCTGTATTTTTATATTTTCATATAATTATAAATAACTATGGTAATCCGGACTTATGTGAGTTATGATCAGATCCATAATACTGAGCATATTGAT
>MRSU01011174.1:0-46828 GCA_008369845.1 Trichomonas gallinae
TCATGCTTTATTGATTCTTGTCTATCTTCCACATGCTTTTCTGTTTCTTGTTTATCTTCTTCAACAATCATTTCGTTTTCATGTTTATCTTCCTCATACTTTATTGGTTCGTGATTATCTTCTTCATGCTTTTCTCTTTCACGAATATCTTCTTTCTCATGTTTCTCTGTTTCTTGTTTTAATTCGTCCATATCTTCTTCTTCGAAATCCTTATCGGGTGAATCATTTGTGTCTGTATGCAATGGATCGAGTTTCCTTTCTACAAGTTTGACCAAATTCTGTTCTTCATCTGCACTGTCTTCCTCATTATTCATAGTTTTACCAACAGAAGGTTGTTCTTCGATATGCTCCTCCTTTTCTTGTTCGTTATTTTTGACTTCTTGATCAAATTCTCCTTCAAAATCTTCTTTCATTTCTTTTCCGAAGTTTTGCTCAATTGGTTTTTCATGATTTATTACTTGCTCGAATTCATCTTTGAGTTGGCTCTTTTGGTTTTGGTTAAATTCTCTTTCTGTTGCTCCGTCCGAATTTTCAACCTTTGGCTCAACTTCAAACTCACTCTGATCATCTTTAGTTGACTCATTTTCCTGATTCTCCTCTTTATCAGAATCAGAGCTTTCGAAATCATTGTTGCTTTCTTTATCACTAACAATAACGTTGTGCGATTCATTTGCGTGTTGATCATCATCAGAAAACTTTGCATCTTTTGTAGTTTGTGATTTATCTTGATCATTGAGTTGTTTGTCAAGCTCTCCAGAAAGAGATAGCTCTGATTTCGTTTCATTAGCTTTGAAGTCATCGAAATCACTTTCCAAAACAGATGATTCCTTGTTTTGTGGCGCTTTGTCAGTACTATCGAACTCATCGTATCTTTGATTGTATGACTCCGTGACAATGTCTTTATGTAACTGGTCGTTTTCATTTGATTCTTGTTCTTTATTGTCTTGAGTTGGTTCAAAATCTCTTGCCATTGAAGAAGAGCTCTCCACTGCTTTGATCATCGGATCGAGTTTCGATTTGAATACATTTGAAAATCCACGTTTTGGCTGAAGATCTTCAACTTTCGTCTCATCAGATATATCTTTCTGTTCATCAGACTTATTTTTGATTTCGTCAGACTTCTGGGAACTAGCTGATCCGCTATGATGAGAATTTCTGGAGCGTGCAGAGCTTTGCGATGAAGAATGACGTCGCGAGGATTCTTTATGATTAATATCGCTTTCAAGAGATTTCTGGGAATTCTGAGGTGAAATTTGATTATTTTCTGACTCAAAGGACTTTTGTGAATTTTGTGGTGTGATTTCTTTTTTGATGTTCTCTGATTCAAAAGACTTTTGTGAAGTCTGTGAGGAAATCGTCTTTTGGTTCTGTGACGATATGGATTTCTTAGGAAGACCTGAATTTTGTGGAGAGGCAGGTTCTGAAGAAAAGCTTGTCTCTGTCTTCGAAGCGTTGCTGCGCGATGATTGGCGCGATGATGTTCTGCTGCTCCTCAACGCAGGAGGAAGCTTTCCGAATAAAGGTGGGACTGCTTCGTTCGATGTCTTCGGTCTAATCTCAGGTTTGCGCATGAATGCTTCTTCGCGCTTTCTCTGCTCCTGATTCTCCCTTGCCGTGTCCGCTAAGCATTTTGGAATTGATGTCCAGAATGATGATGGAGGATTTTCTTCTATCGGTCTTGTGTCGTATTTCTGCTTCGCCTTCCTTTCTTTTGCGTATTTCTCCCATGTATCCTGTGGAGGTTCTATCTCTGGCAATAAGATTTCTGTCGTGTAATTTGGTTGAACAGATGAATAAATTGGCTCCATGCGCATCTCTTTCCTGCTCGTGTACTTCTGCTTTCCCCAGGAAACTTCGTTCTTCTTGTAAGACATTGCTTTTTCCTGCAGCTGATTCATCAACTCAAGGCGATGCTGCCTGTTCCTTTGGTAGTTATCAAGCTCACGCTGCTGCTGATCTATTAATAATTTCTTTGATGTTTGATAATCGGCAATTAAAGAATCGATTTTGTTATTTTGGTCGCGTGTTGTAGTTGTGTGAATGATTTTCTGTAGTGGTTGAAGCTGAGAAATATTTCCACTTATAACCATCGATCGTTCTTGATACTTCATATTGAGAAGTGCAGCACTAGGTTTTCTATATTGTCTTGGCTTTTCCTTTTTCCATTTTTCTTCGAAATCGCTGAGTTCTTTCTGATGCTTTTCTTTGAGCTCATTTATATGTGATTGTGTTTCTTTGTTGAATTCATCTATCTTATTCCTCTGTGATTTTTCAAGCTGTTCAGCTTCTTTATTAATTTTTTCTTGGAGTTGAAGTTGCGGAATTTTTAGATTCTTTCTTGACTTGATTTCCTCGTTAGTTTTGTCTAATAATAACTTGTAGTTCTCCGCCGAGTTGAAATCTTTATTTGTAAGTGAGAGATTAAATTGTTGATGAGCAAAGAATGTGAATTTTCTCAATTCTTCATCAGTATATTGATCAAATTTGCCATCTTTGTACATTTTGTCTCTCATTTCGAGGCATTTAGCATCATCAGACATCGGAGTAAATTTAATTTCTTTGGTTTTCTCTTCTTTTGGCTTCTCAGTCGTTTTTGTTTCCACTCTAGCTGATGATCTTGCTGATTCCTGTATTGCATTCTTGTATGGTTCGATGCGGCGGATTTGAATAGTTTTCAGCTTCCGCATCAACTGATGAAATTCAATATAAGGTTGATAGGATATCAAGAAATAATATTATCAGTAAAGAATACGTTTTAAATTTCTAAATTCATGAAATAATTATGGCCTTTTTATTAGAATATTTGAATATTAGAAGGCCATAATAATTAAATCCGATAATTTTATAATAGATAAAGTTTAATACAACCATTACAGCCAAAAATGGGAAAATTGTCCCGTTTGATCCAATTTTTCTTTTTTGCAAATTATTTCTTTTTAAGAACCAATCACTATATCAATAAAAAATCTGATTTTCACTATAAAATCAAATAAATCTCAAAAACATTAAATTTTCAATATCAAATCAAGCAATAATACTATTTTTATCACATGGAGGCCAATAATAGGCCGAATGATAAATGTACTTTGCCTCAAACAAGCGACAAAGCAGCTCCTTTTTCCTCAAAAGCGTCCGAAAAATCACATAAAAAACCGCCGGAATTCAAAATTGAGAGAAACGGTTTTCGTTAACTCGAGCGATGTAAGGGGTGTCAGCGGTTTAATAATCGTCCTTCCATCACATTATTCCATAATGGCATCGACACTTCCTCCAGTTGATATCTCGAGCGAGGAGTACGGCTTTTCGGAGTATCTTCTTCAGCTCCAGTTGAACGCCCCTCATCTCCTTATCTCAGAGTGCTACGATCTTACAACAAAACAACTCAACGCTTCGTTCAAGAATTTCTGCAGCCAACTCGATCCTGTCAACATCATCAATGTCTTCGTCCCAGCTGCCTCCCTCGGCCAGCCAATCAGCGACGTTGCTTCTCACGGAGTTAGAATCAATCCAAAGAACGGTTTCCGCTTCACCGCTGGTCGCATTCCGATCAACGGCACAGAGGAAGCTTACGAGCTCGTCCATATGGTTATTGCTCTCGGAACTGTTTACTATAATCAAAAGGCTGGAACAGGTCTTGCTGAGACTGTTTACTCCGATATTGCACCAACATCATCAACACTTCCACTTGGTTACCACTCCATTCGCGTTTCTGAGCAGAATGAATTCGTTGTTTTCAACTCCAATCAAATAAACTGCCTCCGCCTCATCCGCTTGAAAGGAAAGGATAACATCTCGCACGATCCAGCAATCAAACATGTCTGCAACAACTGCGGACAGCCAAACGCTACAATCTGGTGCGACAACGACCATTGCAAGCTCTGCGAAAAATGCGATGTCTCCCAGCACAAGACAAAGCTCACAGCAGCCCATACACGCCATCCTCTCTCTGAGGCGATCATTAACGTTCAGCGTTGCCCAGTTCACCCAGACACATTCGTCCAGTACTACTGCACAAAATGCCACCTCCCAGTGTGCCTCGAGTGCAAAGTCAAGGGTAACCACGCAAAGGGTGAAGCATCAAAGCATAAACTCATCGATCTCAAGGAAGCTTACGATAATGCAGTTTCTACAGCAATCAAGCCAAACCAGATCTTCATCACTCGTGAGAAGACATTGGCTTCACAAATTAACCTCGCTAACGACAAGTTGAAGGAGATTCAGCAAACACAAATCAATATCGAGGCAGAAATCACACGCATTGCTGCTAAAGCCATCGAAGAGGCCCGCCAGCAGACATCTGCCCGCGCACAGCAGGTCAAAGCAATTCGTGGCGAACTCATCCGCAAGCTTGAGGAAGTCAAGAACATTAAAGAACTCCTCACTGCACAGCAGCAGAACAGTGAGCCACTTCCATTCGTCCAGGCCCAGCATTTCACAGAAGTATTAACAGAAACTATTAAGAATAACGACGACCTTCCACAGCTTGCATCTGAAATCGATGCACAGCTCCAGGTTTATGGCCGCCTTGAAGTTTCTCCACCAAGACCAGCTGTTCAGCCAAAATCTCGTGGAATCTCACCAATACCAGATGCTGAAGTCTCCCAGACAACTGAATCTACACAGTTAGAAGCCCAGGATCCACATATCACAACACTTACAAAGATGGCCAAGCGTAAGGAAGATAAATACGAGGAGCAAGGCCAGACTCTCTCCTTCCTCCCATTCGAGGGCTCCGCAATCATCACAAATCCGGAGCTCCAGCGCCGCCTCTACCTTTGCTTCCCGTTCAAGGGCCAGCCGGTTACTCACCGTATGTACTACTCAGAGACAGATGGCAGAACAGTCACAAAGATCCACAAGCTTGTCGACAACCATGGCATTACAGTCGTCATTGTCAAGAGCGGTGAAAACATCTTCGGTGGATTTGCCGCATCAAAGTGGAACACAGACGGCAAGCCATTCGGAAAGGGAACATCCTCCTTCCTCTTCCAGCTCAACAAGGATGCCTTTATCCCGAACCGCGGTCAAACTGAGGAACCGATCACACTTTTCGCAACAGAAGATACACTCACATTCGGTAAGTACGATCTTGCTCTTAAAGGCAATCTCGAGAATTGCTCATCAATCATAGAGAACAGCTACGGCGTCGGATTCCAATACAACTCCACCAAGGCAAGAACATTTCTTGCTGGTGCTTCTGAATTCCGCGCTGATGCTGTTGAAGTATGGGGCTTCTTCTCCGGCCAAACCCTCTAATTTTTTATATTTTCTAAAATGTAACAAAAAATATTTTTTGAAAACCGTTCCTTTTTTTTAACAGTGTCGCATTGTACATTTGATATAATATCGGAAATTGCTAACAATTTAAAAACATGGAATTTTGAAAGAAAAAACTTATTTTGATGAAAATCATATCTACATTAGTTACTCGTTACCACCGATGCGATTGCAATTCTCTCTCAAATTTTAACGGAACTAGTATTGCATCTCTATATGCGATTAATCGAAATATCAAGAAATAAACTTACGATTATTTTCAATACAAAAATATGTTGTAAAAATTTAACAACAAACGTTTTCAAAAACAAAATTGCGTCATTTCTACTCAGAAACATAATCCAAAGCATTCTTCGCAATTGCAATACGATTAAAACTTATTGAAAATAACTTTGTGAGGAAAAATTTGAAAAATCGATTATTGCTTATTATAGTATTGGTAATTGTGTGATAATGTAAATAAATTGAAAGGATAAGTTGGTTACGTTTTAACACAAAACTGAAGCATTTGATAATCATTTTTATACCCGCATTGCGTAGATCATTTTTTGAGATTTTACATTTTTATTCCATAAAAGTAGCAGTTTGTCGGCACGTCCATAGGATCAATATTTTACAAAAATATATTTGAGTGCTAACTTTTGATAATTCAATCAAATCATAAAATGTTTGTAAACAATCATCCCACACTAAAGATTCAAAGACAGAAGAAAGTTAGGAAGCTCTTCAGCCCGCAGGAAGACGCCATGTTGATGAACATCATGTTCAACGAACCGTTTCAAACATGGATCGCTGTCGCGGAAAAACTCCCAGGAAGGACCGCGAGGCAGTGCAGGGACCGTTGGGTCAACTACTTGGCTCCTTCGAACAAGAACGGCCCTTGGAGTGCTGAAGAGGATGAGCTCCTTGCACAGAAATATTTGGAGCACGGACCTCAGTGGACTACCATTTCGAAGTTCTTTGATGGTAGAAGCGAAAACAATGTCAAAAATCGCTGGTACACATATGTTAAGCACCAAGTTGATAAACACTCATCTTCAACTAACAACATCCCATCTCCTGTTCATGTTGAACGCGTACGAACCCAGTCAGCCTGTCCAATCACTCCCGTTGCTTTTGCAGCTCCTCTCGTTCCACAATTCGAGAGAGTGAGCCCAACGAAGACTATTCTTCCACCAATCTCTGTGTTTGAGGCACCATTTGTGCCAGTCCCAACAAACGTAATGAGGATTAGTCAAGCACAGAGAATCAAATCAGAAAGTGTACAGCCACTAGGTTATCTCAACTTTGTACAGTATCCATGAAACAATATAATTTACCATGCTATTGTTATTTTATTAACCATGATAAATAACCATGCTTGAAATTTCAAAAAATCAAAATCTTTTTTTCTATTTTCGTTTTACTACATTATCATTTCGTTCGTTGTTAAAATTAATATATTAGACCCAATGGAAAACTTAATTCAAATTTTTTTAAATAATCTATAAATTGTTTGTTTTATTGATCACAACTTGAATTCATACTAATTTTCTGCTGAATAGCCAAATGAGAACCCTCGAAAGATTAAAAAAAATTATTACAAATAAAGAATTTTAAACGATAATCAAATATTTTGAGCGGAAAAATAAAGTATAAACATAAAATGTTATATTTAAACTGATTTAGTTTTTCGAAATTTTCAAAATTTCATAGAAATTTCTTAAAAATCAGACAAAAATTGCTAATATTTAATTTTTTTGAAAGATTTTCCAAATTCGAAATCTTACAGAATCCAAAAAAACATAAGTAATTCGCATAAATTATCAAAAGATTGATCTGATTATGCAATATTTTTTTTAGCAATGTATTATTTTTTGATCTTTCACATAACTAAGTAATATACAACTTATAAAATTATATAGATCACATTTTGTTTTAGTATTATTATAATCTCAATGTTAAATCTTTAATCTAATCCAAAAAGATCAATCTAATTTCTTTCAAAAACTCACTTTCATTAAAAAATAACATAATACTCAGACCACTTGAAGGAAATACAATCCACACAAACAACTGTTTTCCTTCCATTTTCGCTTTTTTTCTCCAAAGTTTTTTGTAAATTCCAAAATAACGTTCTAAAAGTGACAATCATATAACGAAGATGGCCAAACGTTACATTTATCTATTCGATGAAGTCGATCTCGTTGAGGAAAAGGCCGGCTCCTGGGACGGTGTTCGCAACCTTCTCGGTGGAAAAGGCGCAAACCTCGCTGCCATCTCGAAAGACGGAATTCCAGTTCCAAAAGGCTTCACAATCACAACTGAAGCATGCAACGACTATTACGCACAAGATCCACCAGCTTTCCCACCAGGAATGTGGGACGAAACGCTCGCAAATCTTCATAAACTCGAAGAACTCACAGGAAAGAAATTCGGCGATACAAAATTACCATTACTCGTTTCCTGCCGTTCTGGTGCTCGCGTTTCGATGCCAGGTATGATGGATACAGTCCTCAACCTCGGCCTCAACGACGAGACAGTTCAGGCAATGATCACTCTCACAAACAACCCGAGGTTCGTTTGGGACTCCTTCCGCAGACTCCTCCAGGGCTACGGCGCGATCGTTCTCGGAATCCCAGACGAGGAGTTCGAAGAAGCGCTCAAGAAGGGGCAGGAAGAGAAGGGGTACAAGAACGACTCAGAGTGGAAGGCTGAGGATTGGGAGAATTTGGCTGGAATTTACAAAGAAATTATTAACAAACACACAGGCAAGCCGTTCCCACAGGACCCGTTCGAGCAGATCCGTGGTGCCGTTGCTGCCGTTTTCGGATCGTGGAACTCTCAGCGTGCTATAGATTATCGCAAGAAGTTCTCATTCCCAGACTCATGGGGCACAGCTTGCAACATCGTCACAATGGTCTTCGGTAACATGGGTGACACATCAGCTACAGGCGTCGCATTCACTAGAAACCCATCAAACGGTGAATCCACAATTTGGGGTGACTTTTTGGTCAACGCTCAGGGTGAAGACGTCGTCGCTGGTGTCCGTACACCAGAACCAATCGCAAAACTCGAAGAAAAAATGCCTTCTGCCTATGCTCAGTTCATCGACATCACAAAGAAACTCGAAAATCGCTTCAAAGATATGCAGGATATCGAATTTACAATCGAAAATGAGAAGCTCTGGATTCTACAGACACGTAACGGCAAGAGAACAGCCGCTGCAACAGTTAAGATCGCATGCGATCTCGTTGCCGAAGGAATGATCACGAAGGAGGAAGCTCTCAAGAGAGTCGAGCCAGGTGATGTTGACCAGCTCCTCCATCCTCACTTCACAGCTGATGATCTCAAGGCCGCCCAGCCAAACAAGTTCGCTGACGGCGTCAAAGCTTCTCCAGGTGCCGCTGTCGGTCAGATCTACTTCACATCCGACAAGTGCCAGGAGGAGGCGAAGAAAGGCAACGACGTCATCATGGTCAGGCAGTTCACAAAGCCGGACGACTTCGGCGGGATGTGCGTCTCGAAGGGCCTCTTCACTGCAGAAGGTGGCGCCGCCTCACACGCAGCTGTCGTCGCCAGACAGATCGGCATCCCAGCCGTCGTCGGCTGCACGGGCATCGTCATCGACTTCAACGCGCTCACTGTCTCCTTCAACGGCGTCACGCTCAAGGAGGGCGACTGGGCTTCAGTCGACGGCACAACCGGTCAGGTCTTCATCGGAAAGGTTCCACTCGTCAAGCCAAACCTCGAGGACCAGAAGGACCTAATGCAGATCCTCACATGGGCCGACGAGGTCAGATCAGAGCCAAACTCCAGGAAGCCAGCCAACGGCGGCCCATCACGCGGCCTCAAGGTCTGCGCGAACGCGGACACACCAGAAGATGCAACGAGAGCCCGCTCATTCGGCGCCGAGGGCATCGGCCTCTGCCGTACTGAGCACATGTTCCTTGGGGACAGGTCCGCAATTGTCCAGCGCATGATTCTTGCTGAGACAGACGCGGAGAGAGATGCAGCCCTGAAGGAACTCGAGAACCTCCAAGTCAGCGACTTCACCGCCATCTTCGAGGCTATGACAGACTTGCCAGTCATCATCCGTTTGATCGACCCGCCGCTCCACGAATTCCTTCCAGACCTCCTCGTCATCACAGAGGAAGTCACAACACTTCGCACGAAGAAGGAGCTCGGCATCGCAATTGACGAGGAGGAGCTCGCAAAGAAGGAGAAAATCCTCGCGAAGTGCGAGCAGCTCCACGAGACTAATCCTATGGTTGGCTTCAGAGGTGTCAGGCTTTGCCTCGTCATCCCAGGCCTCCTCAAGATGCAGCTCCGCGCCATTGCAGAAGGCGCCTGCATCGCCCTCGAGAAAGGCGCCCATCCGCACCCAGAGATCATGATCCCTCTCACATGCCACCCGAACGAACTCGCGCGCATCAAGCCACAGTACGAGGAGATCACATCATCGATCTTCAAGGAACACAACGCCGACATCCATGCCATGTTCGGAACAATGATTGAAGTTCCAAGAGCAGCAGTCGTCGCAGACAAGATGGCCGAGCACGCCGAGTTCTTCTCATTCGGCACAAACGACCTCACCCAGATGGGTCTCGGCTTCTCTCGCGATGACGCAGAGGGCGGCTTCCTCCAGCAGTATCGCGAGTGGGGCATCCTCGAGGCCTCCCCATTCCAGACTATCGATCAGGACGGCATCGGCCAGCTTATCGACATGGCCGTCTCGCGCGGAAGGTCCACGAGGAATGACCTCACTGTCGGAATCTGCGGCGAGCATGGCGGCGAGCCGAAGTCTATCGCTTTCTGCCACAAGGTCGGCCTTGACTATGTTTCTTGCAGCCCATATCGTATCCCGATCGCCCGCCTCGCCGCAGCGCAGGCGTGCCTGAAGGAGAAGGACGGTAAATAATTTTTTTTGCTTTTTATATTTGTAAAATGAGTTTGTTCGATTCTTTGCCTTGGGCGACCGACGACGACAAGAAAGTATTCGTCAGGGGCAAAGGGTTGACGCTGCTCCCCAAGGTTTTCTATCCCACGCATCCTTTGAAGTCGATAAACTTCGTCGGTAATCAGATTAAGTACCTGCCACACGATTTGAGGGAACTCACGCTTCTGAACTTGTCTGACAACAAGCTTGGTAAGTTTGATCCCTCACTTATTGCCGCAATCAACACCTATCCAAAACTCGAACAATTATCTCTCACAGACAACGAATTAGAAGAGTTTCCTGACAGTTTCTCTGTCTTACCATTACATATTTTGAACCTTTCTGACAATAAAATTCAAAAATGGAATATTAGCTACAAAAAACTCCAAATTTTCGGAATATCTAACAATTTACTCACGGAATTCAACGCAATTATGCCTAATTTACAGACATTGAATCTATTTTTCAATAAATTAAGTACGTTTAATCTCGTTTCATCTAAATTGAACACACTAAACTTAACTGGCAATGATTTAGAAGAGCTGCCTGATTTAGAGTTCCCAACAATCAAAGTCCTAATCATTGCTATGAATAAAATACGAGATATTTCAAATTTGCCAAAATTCGCACCAAATGTTGAGCTTTTGAACATAGCATCTAACCAGATACAAGAATTACCAGAACTTCCAAAGACCCTCTCTACATTAATTGCAAATGACAATAAAATCAAAAAAATCCCAGATTCTCTTTATATTGTTGACGCTCCTGTTGAAATTTCTCTCCAATTCAACGAAATAGAAGAGGTTAAGACATTTAACAAGACTTGCGGCTTTTTATACCTAAATAACAACAAAATATCAAATGTTGCAAAATTCAACGTTTCAAACTCAACACTGACCCACAACAGCCTTACAGAAATCCCTGATCTATCAGATGCCTCACTTTTAACGCTAGAACTGGCTTTCAATAAAATTTCTTCAATTAATCTCTCAAATCTGCCAAAGACACTCATCAAACTCTCACTTCAGTCGAATAACCTCACGGAGGTTCCGCCAGAGCTCTTCACGATCGGTCTGACAACACTCGACATAAGCGAAAACCATCTGACATGGTTGCCAGATACTTTTTCAAGCTCCCACCTCTCAACATTCAACGTTTCCCGCAACGAGATCTCGGAGATCCCTCCTCTGCCACCAATTATCACCACTCTCAAGGCGTGCGAGAACAGGATCACGAAGCTTCCTGAGCTCAATGCGATCTCGACTCTTGACATCAGCGGCAACTTGATAGAGGAAATTCCTTTCTCAGAGAATTTGATGGACGTCAACGCGTCTCGTAACAAGATCAAAACCTTCCCGAAGCTTCCATTCACGCACAGCTTGGACCTGTCATTCAACGAAATCGAGGAAGCTGTCAACGTCAATTCTTCGTTCGTCGACTTGTCGTACAACAAGCTGAAGTTGTTTTCTCTGGACAAGAACTGGGTAATTTCGCTCAAACTTTCCCACAACCCTGATCTTGAAGTCGACTTAAATCTCAGCGAGCTCAAGAGGCTTGACACGATCGACGTTGCAAATACTAAGAGCGCCAAAATTGTCTACGACAAGTTCATGAAGCACTGCCTGAGGGAAGTCGTCTATTCGCACGGTGCGATCGACTATTCAGAACATCTGTTTAAAGAGATAAACGACTCAGAGAAATGCGGCTACTCTGAGATGCAGGGTCTCAGAGGCACAATGGAAGACTCCATAATCTGCGACGCTTCAAATGGAATTTTCGCTGTTTTCGACGGCCACGGCGGCAGCTACGCGTCGTCTATCAGTTCCAACATGATCCACTCGCACCTAAAGTCGAACCTAAGCGAAGACTTCAGGGACACAATGAAGGGGGCTGTTTCGAATGTCGTCAGCGAGTTGAGACAGAAAAGATCTGTGGACGGCTCGACAATGTGCTTAGTCAGGATCGAAAAAGAGAAAATCACTTGCGCGAACATCGGAGACTCCCGCAGCATCGTTATACTGCACAACAACACTGTAAGGCAGCTCTCCAATGACCACAAGCCAGGAAACCGCACTGAGGTCGTACGGCTGAGAGAGAAAGGCTCTCACGTGCTGAAGGGCCGTGTTTTGGGCAGACTGGCAGTTGCACGAGCAATTGGCGACTTCACAGTTAAAGGCGTAGACGCAGAGATAGAGTTCACAGATATTCCAACTGAGTCCGTGAAGAGGATAATCATCGGATGCGATGGCCTCTTCGACGTTGTTTCCAACGAAGACTGCTTGAAGATATCAGACGGAAAAGCTCCGTCGATCGCTGCGGCAACACTCAGAGATGTGGCATTCAGCAGAGGATCCACAGACAACATATCAGTCATTGTAATAGATACATAAAATGTTTGTTATAAAAAAAATAAACAGTTTTTTACAGAAAAAATCATGCGCGTGGAACAAAACCATTTGCTTTGCAGAACTTGTGGACTTGTGCAGGGACTTCCTCGAGAACAGCAGAGGCGAGAGCAGGTCCGGCGTTGAACTGCCTGAATGGGACGAACTGGACAATGTCTCTGGACTGAATCTTGCCGTAGGATGATCTAAGCGGGTGGTCATCTGCATCAAGCTCGTCCATGGCGTCGAAGTTTGCATTGCCGACGCCGACGATGATGATGGAGAGTGGCGCATCTGATGCAGCGACGACAGCGTCAATAGTCTCGCGCATATCGTTGATGATGCCATCTGTGATAATGAGCAAGATAGTATAAGTCCTGTTCTCCGCCCAAGAAGCCTGGGCAACCTGTGTCGCGTTCTTGATGATGTGCTGGAAGAATGTTGGGCCGCTGAGGCCGACGTAGTTGAGAGAGTTCCTGTAGCAGCCGACGAGGTCCTGGAGGCTGCCAACGTTGGGGTTCTGCGGGTTGAATGTCAGCGGGAAGCAGTGCGATGTCTGTCCGTTGATTGAGCCACCAAATCCGAAGACTGGGAACTGCTGATCTGTATCGTAAGGGCAAACAACTCCACCAACAGCCCAAATGCAGCTCTCGTACTGGTTTGGCATGCTTGGGTTGAGGTAGTGAAGTGAGTTTGGCTGTCTTGGGTCTCCATTGGAGCCAGTGAAATCAATTGCAGTGATCATGTTGAGTTGGAGGCCACTACGGAGGTAATCAAGGAATGTTGGGTTAGAAGTAATCTGGAGGCTGTTGATTTTGACGTAACCGACTGTTTTCTTCTTTTTATCTTTAAGCTCGTATTCTGCACCTTGATTTTCCATCATTGATTTCATCGACGCCGTGTATGATCCGATCTCCTCATCGACTTTGCCGGATCTGAAATTGAAAAAGGTGATCGTGATCGGGACATCTGTATTTCCATTGCACAAAGCTTGTATTGGGACAGAAGCTGTCTTGAATTTGCATGTCGATGCCTTCGCGACGACTTCTGACTTGTAAGAAGGCAGCTTGCTTCCGGACTCACTGACTTTCGATAGCACAAAGTACGGGTGGTTCTTCGAAAACGTGTGCATCTTCTTCAAATTTCTCACTGAGATGTTGTATTCGGCGACTGATGAGCACTGAGCAGCCTGCTCGCTAATGATGACTAATTGGCCGTTGTTGCTTCTCGTTTGGTGCTTGATGTTGAACACGATCTCAGTGTTGTAGTTTGACACAATATGCTGGACTGTTGTGTCGACGTAGCCAATAAAATCATGCTTCGAAAGATCTGCTTTCTCTGAGTCAACATCGTAGATGCAGAAGCGAAGAGGCTGGTTTGTCTCGAAGACATAATACGCCTTTAGTATCTTAACCCATTGAGGATTTGGATTATCCCAAATAACTTCTGTTCTAGCGACTTCTATGAACTTTCCGTTTTGCTCAATGAACATAACACACATTGGGTCGCTAGGGGAGCCAACATCAAGCTTCGGAAGAGCTCTTGCGGAAATGTGCATATCAACAATCGGGATTTGAGGGGCCACATCAGGCGTCGTGTTGCCCACTGATGTCTTTGAGTCATTAAGCTGGGTCCTAATGTGGGACTGTTTGATGTTCGAGTATGCGATATTCGTCATTACTTTTTTTTTTTGAATTTTTTTCTGAATAAAAATTTTGTCACTTTTTAAAATTTCCTTAATTATTTCTGAATTATTCCTTGTTCCAAGCAAAATTCTCTCCAACGGCTATTCACAATTAACCCCCACTTCTCAATTTTTGATAACTTTACAGATCCAAAAATTTATCCAAAAAGCCTATAAAAACATTATTAAATCCAACTACCATAAATGTTTCTTTTTCTGTCACGTAAAATATTTTATCACGCCTATAAATCTAAACCTATTGTTACGCTTTCGCCGCGAAGACCCCCCACAGGATATAGGAGGCCCAGCTAGAGCATTTCCTTTAAAGCTTTTCGAAAATTAAGCATTATTTTATCCTCTTTTCCTTATGTTAATTTTTCTGACAAGTAAAATCTCGTTAGAACTATTTACGATCATGTAACTGAATTTTAAAATCCTGTCATGTAAACAAAAATATGACATGTAAATTAATAATAACAAACAAATAATTTATCTATATACCCGCAATAATCTTCCAGAACATTTCTCTCTCTTTCTCCCTCTTCGCTTCTCTCTCCTGCTGATGCTGCGCCGCTCTCACGGCTCCTCTGTCGAAATCCTGCAGAATCTTCGCTGCTGCGCCCGCTAGATCTCTTACGCCGTCGTTCCAGTGCGTTTTCGCTCTGTTGACTGCCAGAATCAGGGCTCTAGCAGGTGTTTGTGGCGCAAAGAGTGACAAAAACTGCCTGTTGACTAGAGCAAGGGCTGAAATGTTAAGCTTGAAGTTTGGCGAGCTGATTCCCTCGGAAATCAGAGAAAGGAAAGGAGAGGAGACAGCGTTTCTTTCGTTCTGCGGAAGTCTGACGAAAAGTCGCTCTAATAGTGGCAGAAACAAGCACATCTTGTTTGTGTCTGTCTGAGGGAAGTGCGCAATGAAGTACTGAGCGAAGAAAAGCGGCAGAGATGGGTCTTCATCGCAGAGGAATAAAATTAATTTGTCGCAATCGTCGAAGAAGTCTGCTGAGTAGTGCTGCGATAACAATGGCGCGATGAGAGAACAGGCAACAGTGGCGTAGTCGCTGTGATGAGCTGAATTAAAAATCAGATAATAATGAGTGAGTCTAATGCACGGAGCAACGGCAATGAAGCTGATTTCTCCATCTATGAACGCATTCAACATAGAAGCGGCAATTTTGAATATGTAAATTTGATACTTTTGAAATTTGTCGAATATTTCTGTAATGCAGTCTTCTGCAGCGAGGGATTCGTTAGAGTCGGGTGACTGGAGAATATTCATGAGATTTCTGATAAAGTCTTGCGTTATAAACGGGCTCAAATCTGGTATCGAGAATTTTATAATGATAAAAGCCAGTGCTTTGTACATTATTGACAGAGCCGGCCAAAACTGCCTGGAGACGGCTACTTTCGTTTCGGAATAAAGCAAGAAAGGGGAAAATTTCGGTAACGGCTGAAATATGTGTATTGTTATCATTCTGACGAGCGGCTCAAGGAACTGGTGAAGCATTGAGTAGTTAGGCTCCATTTTTGTTAAAATATGCATGATTTGTTGTAAAGTTTCAACTTTCTTGTCGAAGTCGACTAATGGTGAAACAACCGGGTTTTCTATGATGTAATTGATTTTTTCGTTGAGCAGCATAGCGTAATTAGTGTTTTGTCGTGGAGATCTTGGAGACTGCGGCGGTGATGGCATTTGCACAGGTCTCTTGGCTGTGGGACGTGGAGAAGCAATTGGCAAATCTTTAACGAGCATATTTATCTTATAAGAAGGCCTTGGCGAAGGAATCTGATTTTTCTTCGATTTTCTCGAGCTAATTTTCCGATTTGCCGCAGGCTGAGGCTCATGTATGTTAATGGGAGGGAGCCTGGGTGGATGCTTCACAGATAGCGAAATGATTTTCGGTCCAATGATATTCATACTCGCCTCCTGTCACTTTTCAAAATCAAAATTTTACATAAAAAACAAAAAAAAAAAAACAAGGAAAATCAAACTCTAGTGTTAATCATGGTCTTCATATAAGAAACGAGGATGGAAGTGAGAGTTATCATCGCCGCGTCCCTTTTTGATAAGATATAACGGGCCTGTTTCGCAGTCGGCACTTTTTGGCCATGTATACACAAGCACAGGAAGCTTCCATATACGGGGAACAGAGTGAACATGTTCGTGTGCGTGTCTGTTAGATTCTTTGAAAAGCAAATCGAAATCTCAGAATTATCACTTTTCTCGTCGAATTTTATGTCAACGAAAGGCGTCTTTCTGACTCTGCTTCCGTCAGAAGTCAATGCAGCTAGGACGTTCAAGTACTGTTCTTCACTGTAGCAAGTCGGCTTGTGGATTAAGACATTTATAACCCTTTGACTTGGCCTTTCGCCCAAATCTTGCGTTTCCTTGATTTGCGGGAAGCTGCTGAGCAAAAACTGGATGTCGCAGTCGATGTCGTAGCAGAAACTGCTGTGCTTGCTGTAGCCGACGATGCTACTAGAGCTGCTCACAAAACCAAAGTTGCTGTCGTTGCAGCAGAAAGTCTTGTACACGTAATCTTTCATCGGGTAATAAGTCTTCGGCCGATTGAAGACTTTTATCCACGCGTCGTGGTCCTCCGCCACGTAGTTCGGCTGCTCGCTGTCGAAGAGCAAGTGATAGAATTGGACAGCCTTAGAGAGCAGGGCTTTGTTCATCTTTCTGCAGCTAATTGCAGTGATAAGAAGCATGGAGAAAATCGAAAGGACTGGTATAAATTCCTTCTTTTCTACGTCAACCATTCCTGGAATTGCAGATATCATGACCTCGAAGAACTCGCTGCTAGATCTTGTTAAGTCATCGTAGAGCAGTGGAGCAGTAAATAACAGATCATAGCCACTTAAACTGCCTGGAGTCAGGATGAATGTGTCGATGAACTCCCGGAACTCTTCGTGGAAAGAATCAGCACCAGACAGAACTATTAGACTTAAAGCAACAAAGTGATCGTTGATTACTGAGTTTTTGACTATTTTCAGTACTGAATCTATCATTGAGTTCTGCTTTGACGCTATCGAAATCGATAGGCAGCTGACCAAAAACTGCTGAGTAACGCTGGGAAGTTTGCCGCTCTGCGCTGCTGTCAAGTACTCTAAGACTTTGGGGACGACAGCACTGCCGAGTGTCTGGCCCGCTAAGAAGAATCTCATTGCCGATGTCGCGGCGATGCTTTTAATTTCGTGGCCGTCCTTCTTCATGCCATCGAAAGCATTCTTAATGAACTTCGCTGCAGCCATCGGCGGAATTCCGGCCTTCCCGAAAGAGAACGAGATGTCGACAATAATTTGCAGCGTTGTGATGAAAGCCCTCGGCGTGATAAAGTTCAGCGCGTCCAACAGCTCACTTAGCAAAAAGTCGACGTTAGTCGCGTTGTAGCGCCGCATCTCGCTGATCCATGTCTTTACGAAAATCAGGACGATAAAGAAGTACTCGTCGACTGAGAAAGCGCGAAGAAAGTTGCTGATAAATAATCTGGCCGTGTTCTTCTCGATGAACAAGTCAGGCTGGAACATGTAGAGACGCATGAATGGAGTCTCGACTTCGTAGCCGTCCCTGTCGGTGAGCTTCAGCTGCGTCAAATCGTATAAGACGTGGTTAGCGATGCTTATGGCAACGTCTGTTAGAGGGCGGAAAGAAATTAGAGCAAGCTGTGATGCTGAGTGAGCTAAAATGCATTTAAGCTCTCTAACCATGCCCAATCGCGTTGCGTTGATACGGATGCAGTCATGTATGAGTTGGAGGACATCAAAATCGGTAATGCAGCAGTCAATAATAACATTTAATATAATAATTACATATTGTTGGAAAAAATTCTTTTCAGGCTGATCTAATGCAACACGACAAAAATGAAGCAAAATTTTGTAGTTTTTCGACAGTGTTGTGCATTGAGACAAGAACAATCTTGTGCGAATAACATGATTGTGAAGAATCGAAGTTTTCTGCACTGGATCTGCAATACAAATGTTATAAGTGTTAAACAACGAAACAAACAAAGCTGCTAATTCGAAGCAAATTTCCATGTGAGATGAAATTTTGCACATAATATTGGCAGAATCGATGTTAATAGTATATACTGTATGAACAAGAGCGAACTCAGGCTGTTCAGTGACTTTTTGATCAGATGTGATTTCTTCACCTTTGAAAGAGAAAGCTCCACTTAAGAACCTGCTTATAATAGATATAATAGACTGAAGTATGAATGGATTCGATGTGAAATCGCTGATGTTGAAGAAAGTTAACCCACTAACGAAATTATAACAGAATAATGAGTCAAATTTTTCGGTTGTACCGCGCACACCAAGAAGAGGAATCTCAGAGAATGGAGTGGGATACTGTGTGTTCTGCGATTTCGTGATTAAATTGTTAAGAATCAAATATATACAGAATTGTCCGGTTTGATGATCGATTGCTCCGCTCAGAATGAGTGGGAATATGATGACGACGTATATCTCTGTCCAGTAGTAGATGAGTTTGATGTCAACGTTTGAATTGAGTTTGATGATTTCCTTCGTTTGTTCGAAAATTCGCTGCGAATCTATCTTTAAAGTAGTGTCGCTGCGGCTTTCGTCGTCTAAACCGAATGCTCTGAGTATATTTGGCTCCCAAGTTTGGAAAGGAAAGGAATCTGAGAACGAATTTATGACTTTTATGAGAAATTGCCATGAGACAGTTCGTATTTCGACGTGTGCAAGCGGACTTGTTACGATTTTGAAGATTTCAAATATGTTAATCAGAAAAGATTTGCATTTATCTTTGAATTTCTGACAGAGCTCTGCTACCTGGCTCACATTATCTATCACAAATCCTTTAGGTGACAGGTTTTTCTGAAATGTTTCTTTTTCTGTGTAGATAGAGTAAAGCCACTGATGCAGCGTCTGGAAGTACTTCATCAGCATCTCATCCGTCGGATTGGAATTCCCTCGAATCCCTTTGTAAAGAGATTTGAGGGTTTCCTTCATCTGAAATCCAAAAACAAGAATATCAGCACTTTTGGATAAGTCATTCAATAACTTACTCTACAATAGAAATGTTTTAAATTGTCATTTCACAATTTCGCAATATTTTATATAAAAACAAAAATATTTTCAAAATAAGCAATTTCAACATGATAATTCAACAAAAATACATCTTTTTATTATAAATATCTATTGCAAAAAGTCAAAATCGAATATGAAAATATTTTTTGAAAAATAAATTATCGATAAACACATATTTAAATCTTATAGTTAATTAAGAAAATATATAAAATTGATTATTTTAAGCTTAATTTTGAATGAAAATGAATAATTCAAAAAATTAAAAATTCAAATTCAAAATTTAAAAATTTCTCAATATTTAGTGTTATTATAAGTTAAAACACCAAATCTCAAAGAAAATCGATGAAGTGTCTTCAATAAAAAAATTCTTCAAAAAAATATTTTTCATGGAATTTAAGCGTGGAGTTCCATGGTATCAGTTAATGTACATCAAAAACCAGCAGTTTGAGAAGGTTCCACCGCACGAGGTTAAAAGGTCCTTCGAAAGAGCGGAAAAAATCTACCAAAACTGGATCGAAAAACAATCAATCGATGAAATCACAGAAAATCTTCTCGAAAAAGGTACAATGAAAGATAAGTTCGCATCATACAAAGTTTTAGCTCAAGATGAGCCACTTCAGATGTTAGAATATCTCAAAACAATCAACGAGCTTCTTGCAGACAAACCAAGAATGCAGGTCGATGCAATGAACTGCGGGGTTCAAATATACACAAAAACATTGCTTCCAAGAAGATTTTTACGCAAATTCGCTGATCAGCCATTGAAAGATGCTGCAGAGAACCATTTATTGGTCTACTACTTCGAGGACAGACTTAAGTTCTACTTCGATGAGTTCATCAAGCGCATCGAGCGTGCAGCACGTGCACAGCAGGAATTCTTGAGAGACAACGCCATCAAATCATTAGGAGACTTACTTCGTCTTACACGCGAAAACGAGAAAGTTTTACTTAACATTTTGATCGATAAATTCGGAGATCCACTCGCAGCAGTCTCAAACTCTGCAGGAAAGACAATAGAGTCCGTCCTCAAGCAGCACCCACAGATGACAAACGAAACAATCAAGATTTTGCAAAGTCGCCTCGGAAAATTCACGGAGCCGGCCAAAAAACGCGCTCTTAAGTTCATTGGCCAGCTTAACCTCGAAAGAGGCGACAAGCAGGCCTCTAGAGACGCCCTCGCAACAGTTCGCAAGGAGCTCATTCCTCTTCTATCAAAGAACGACGACTCAAACAACAAAGTCATGGCTTCGCTGATGAAGCAGGCGCAAAAGTGCGCAGAAATCTGCGACCCTAAGGACATCCAGGACTTCATCGACCCGCTTTATTCTTACATCGAGCACTCTTCATTCACCACCACTCTTCCAGCCTTGAGGCTTTTGTACTCCATCCACAAGCAGGCCGGCCAGATTCCGCCGAAGTTCTACCAGTTCTTCTACAAGTTCTTCAACTCGCCAGACTTAGGCTCTTCAACGAAGCACCCGCAGATTTTGAACTTCATGCTCGAAGTTCTCAAGGCAGAAAACGACAACACAATCGTCTGCCAGTTCCTTCATAGACTCCTCCACATTGGCCTACACATGAACGACATGTTTGCTGTCTCCGTTCTCTACTTCTGCGCGAACATATTCAAAGAGAAGCCGAACCTTAAGACGATGATCACAAAGGTCGACCCAGAGCTCGAAAGGAAATACGACTTCAGATCTGACTCACCGAAGAGCGAGGCCGCTCCAGTGACATTCCCGTGGATTTTGAACATGTACATGAACAGCTTCCACCCAGCCGTCAAAGAACTCGCGCAGAAGATCGCCAAGCTCGCTGACGTCAAGTATGACGGAGACCCATTCGACGACTTCTCCGTTACCAACCAGCTGAAGAGGATTGCTGGAATCAAGGAGGCCACAGAGGATGACCAGGAACTCCTCAATAACGGATTCTTTGGTTTTGAATCTATCCCTGATTTCGAAGATGGAAATGAAAACGAAGACGATGATGTTAATGATGAAGAGTAAGCTATTTAAAATAAATATAGAGATATCAAAATAAATTTAATATGCCATATATCCAGACATAACTCTATAGCCTCCATACTGATGCAATATTATATCAATTCCTTATGTGTAACCACATAAATCTTAGGTACAGATTTATGTTGATTATTTTTCCATGCATATAAACTAAAGCAATAATGCGGACAAAATAGTGCTTCGAAAAAGGCATTAGAAAAAAGCGAGGGATGAAATTTAATGTTAATAAACAATACATGATAAATTATAAAAGAGGGTGAATAAAATAACGGACTTAAACAACTGTCATGTAATGGTGAACTTCATGAGGGAGGATGATTTCCCATGGACGGGATGTCAAAACTTCAGGGAAAGTGATCTTTTGATAAGGTTGGGATGATTGAGCGACTTCTTCCTGGACAGACTCACTTGACTCTTCCTGGACGTAGCTCTGCGAGACGTCAGATGTTTGGAGGATTTCGTCGTTGAACCTCTTGCACAAATATTTGTGCCAGCGATTCTTGACGTTGTTTCCGCTTCTTCCGTTTAAGAACTGGGCAATCTTAACCCAATGAGCTCCAAAAATCTTATATTTTGCAATAATGATTTTGTCTTCTTCGAGCGTCCAAGGGCGTTTAACTAGACCTTTATAAAGGTAGTTCTTATACCTGTCTCTGCATTGTCTTGCAGTCCTTCCCGGAACCCTCTTACCAATCTCGACCCAACTTTTAATTCCTTTCTTTTCGAAGAGATATTGTATCAGCTGGTCCTCCTGCTTGGTAAACCTCTTCCTGAGAGTAGTATTGTCAATCGTGTAGTCCTGAAAATCAGTAGAATCGAACATAATAAAAAATGCTTTGAAAAAACTTCAGAAAAGTGTAAATCTTATGATTTAAAACAAAATGGATGCTTGTACTATGTAGATCATGATACGCAATAAAAATAATCAGACAATAAATACGATTAATTTAAAATTATATTAGGTACTTAACGCTGCACAAAAATGGTAAAAATCAAAAACCGATGAGGCAGAAATAACCCTCCAATTGAGAGCTCTATACGTTATAACCGCATTCTCAAATGAATTACTTTATATCAAACAGTATTATGTATAATAGTAAATATGATAATTTTAAAATCGAAAAATAATCTTATCAAAACAACCAAACCTACTTTTGAATAGGTTATATTTTGCGTTTCACAACGATCTAGACATATTCACTGTAACTAGCAAATTTAACAAATTATCATGCGTATCAAGAACATTACATTTTTCAATGCAATAAAAAAATAATGGCACTTTTTGCTAATATTAAGGTGCAAATTCATGTTTGATTTTGTCTTGGCAATAACTTTCCGGTTGATTTTTATATTTGAGAAACTCCTGTCAAAACGGTAACACACAAAACTTGAATAACAAATAGTATCTATATCATATATGTATCATCATTTTAAATTTTAAAATTTTTCCCATTAGAAGTGCTGATTTTTATTTTTACAGTATCTATACAGATAACTAAACTAATTTATCAACTTTTCTCTTTATTTTCATATTAAATTCGATCATTTTACGAGAATTTCAGCACTACCCGCAGTTTTCATCAAAAACAGCACCAATGCTCGTAATGTATTGTTTTTCAAAAAGCCATATTTGGAAAAGACAGCCGTAGAGTTGCAAAACGAAATCATTTTGCCATTCTATCGTTATTTCATTTGAACTAACTGGAGCACATGCTATTAAATATAAATTCATAATCAAAACTGTAGATTATCAATCGTATTTTTAATTTTTTAAATTTAATCATCGGCAACAACAGTTGCAGACCCAAATAACCTACAGAAAACTTAGTTTATATTTCAACGTATCAATCTGAAGTCTTATATTTTTTTATTTGATTTTGAAGTTAAAAAATAATACAATAAATAGGGTGACAGCATATGGAATTAAAGTCACTAATATAATTATAGCTCTATAGAAATATTTATTTGTATAAATACCATATAAACAAACAATATATCTTATGCATTTTCATCATTCTCAGCAATCATGCGGAGCATTACGCTCTCAAGCGCCTCTTCATGGATTGTATAACCAGTTGCATCAAAATTCTGAATTTGCTCATCAAGTAAAGCAAGTAAAGTAGGAATTTTGTCGCAAACAGGCAAAATCAAACAATCACCAACCTCAAAGTCCCTGACAGTCTCAGGAATAACTTGTTTCACAAAGTCCAAGACTTTTGAAACGACTTCTTCAGCTTCCGTGTCATCGTTTAATATGATTTTCAGCTTGTAGCCGCAGTTATGGTGGGCCCTGAGGTCAGAGGCAGTGCCACTGAATATAATGCTTCCGCCCTTGAGCACGAAAATCCTAGATGCAACATTTTCGCCTTCTTCCATCGAGTGGGAAGTGATCAAGGTAGTCGAATTAGTGAAAATCGAGGCAGACTTCCATAGCAATTGTCTCCTACTCACATCGACACCAGGCGTAGGCTCGTCCAAAATAACAAGCTGGGGACTGCCAATGTACGCCATAGCAACAGAGATGCACCTCATTTGACCACCAGACAAGTTTTCTGGCTTTTGCTTTAGAATGTTCTCGATGCCAAGACTTTGGCTAACAAAGTCGATGTGATCATTGACACTCTCCTTAGGGACGCCTCTTAAGTTCGCAAAGAACAGCAGATGATCTCTGACATTTAAGCCAGGGAAGAAAACATTTTCTTGGAAGCAGAATCCTGTCGAGTTTTGGAGGTCGAGGAAGTCCGAAGCTTTCCCGAGGATTTCTAGTGTACCAGAATCAACAGGAATCGCTCCAGTTAGTGAAGACAGCAAAGAAGTCTTGCCACTACCATTTGGTCCGATAATTAAGATGACTTCACCTTTTTTGACGTCGAAATTCAGGTCGTTGATGGCCGTCACTGTTTTGTAGCTTTTGTACGTTTTCGTGAGGTTCGTCACACTTATAAATGTTTCGCAGTTTGTTGAGCTTATTTCTGACGAGACTCTGAACAGCCTTTTCCACGCTCTCTTAGAGAATATGTTTGTGATGCCGATGAGCGGGAGGCCCCATTCCTTTGGTATGATCAAAATGAAAACGAAGAAAATGATGAAGAAAACTACCGTTTGATAGAGTAAAGTAATGATGAGGAATGGATATGTAAAGTGGACATGCAGGCCAAAGTGACCAATGTTCATAGAATGCTTCGTCAGCATGTTATAACCGACATTGTCGAAAAAGTTTTGGACGGTAACTGAAGGCAGAAAGAAACCTAATTTGTAATAGTCAAAGTTTGGAATCATGCAAACTCCCCAAGTACCGATGACTTCGATGGCATAGTACAATGCAAAGATTGGAAACTTATTTGGAGTGTTAAAAATCGGAATTATGAATAATCCAGAAAAATAAATTGCAACTGCTGCAAAAAAGAAGAATATCCAAAGGTAAAGCATATCTGTTTTCATTTGATGCATAACAGGACGCAATGACAGGAAGAAAGCATATAAAAATGTTGTAATAAATGCATAAGCTAAATCAAGAACAATGAAACATGTCCATATTGTTGTATCCTTAACACCAGATGTATTGAGAATTAAGAGAGCTTTGCTATGCATCCATTTCGTTAATAAATGAAAACACGCGATTAAATGGAAGAAATAAATTGAAACAAAAACCCAAACATCCCACTTAAAAGCATTCACACGAACTCCTCCAGGTTTTGCGAAGGTTCCTGCATATGTTGATTTATTCATTTTATCATGAAGACTTATTCTATCAATTACTAGTTGAGGAGTATCAGCATAACTGGCAGCAGTAACAATATCGAAATTAGAAATGTTATCATTTGAATTAATCGCGAACGTATGCGTATAAACATGAGTATCGATCATTGTTGTATAAATCGAGCCATTTCTGAATCTAACAGTATTTTCTGGAAATACAATTTTTGCAATTTCGTGGTTTAATTTTGTATCATTTAATATTAGAATATGATCTCTAGAAGGAATCGGAGGGAAAAACAATGATGACAGTGTGGCATTGCTTGGATTTACATGGATCACGTAATCTTTATTCCCAATTCCCGAGAAAATCAATGCTAAACTGCAAACGAGGAAGAAATCATAGATTGGTGATTTTAGACGCATTTTGAGCATCAGCTTCAGGCAACACCAAAAAGAGTTCAAAGATGTCACCCTTCCGTGCTGCATTTTATCCCCTAAAAGTGTATTATGAAGATTAGATGAGATCATTGTGATCTAAGAAAATTTGACAATTTCAAAAAACATTTTACGGGCGTGAAAGCAAATGAAAATTATTATCATTAAATCACACAAAGCATAATATTTTTGATTTCTGAAATCCTCAATTTTGAGTGGAAAATTATCGATTATCTTTTTTTTTTCTGAAATCACTAAATATTGCTTATATTTCACCCCAATCTAT
Organism: Trichomonas gallinae; assembly: GCA_008369845.1. NCBI lineage: Eukaryota > Parabasalia > Trichomonadida > Trichomonadidae > Trichomonas > Trichomonas gallinae. The sequence continues at coordinate 25,760 of MRSU01011174.1, forward strand.
ATATAGACTTATTATTATATATTTTACATAATGTCACTTATAAATTATACGATCTTTTTATTTTTTTTTATTTTTTCGTTTTGATTAATTTTCTTTAGACAGATATGTTACAAAACCTATATTATACACATATATCAATACCATTTTGGAAAAAAAGTTAATAATTTCAAAAAAATATAATTTCAAATTAAATAATATTAAAATTACTGAAATTAGATAATAGTCAAACCATATATGGTCTTTAGATAGATGAAATGGGATATTTTGGCATTAATAAAATATCAATTATAAATCATCACCAGATACAGTTCCAGTGACTGTGATAACGATACGTCTAGATCCTCCATGGTTTCTGTGCTCGTTTAGGTAGATTCCTTGCCATGTTCCAAGATTTAACTGGCCATTTGTAATTGGGATGTTGAGGGAGACTCCCATGACTGAAGACTTGACGTGTGCTGGCATATCATCAGCTCCTTCGTCGATGTGTGTCCAAGGAAATCTTTCGGGTATAGTTTTGTCCATCCAGTCGTTGAGATCTGTTCTTACATCACTGCAGCAGTTCTCGTTAATTGTAATTGAGGCGCTTGTGTGCTGAATTAATAAATTCATCAGACCAGCGTTGATCTTAGAGATCTCCGGCATCTGCTTGACGATCAGGTCCGTAATAATGTGGGATCCGCGTCGAAAATTGGGCAGCGTGATTGTTTTCTGAAAAACTTTCATCATTTTTTCCCCTGACACTTTTTATAACAAAACAAAAAAAATTATTTTAGTGGTGACTTAGTCTACGCGTGATTCCGAGTGGGTCGGCATCCATCGTTTGCGTGACGTAATCGTTCGCTTGAGTGTTGAAGTCGTCGAAGTTTGTCGTCATTAATCTGCTCCAAGCTTGGTTGAGCGTGAGGAATGCGAATACGAAGTTCTGTGGGAGCATGAGACCGTTGACATACGGTTCATACATGCTGATCATCTGGCCGAGCTCAATTGGCTGAGAAATCAAAATCAAAACGAAAATGATGTCAATGATGTCATCAACGCAGAGCAAGTGGTCTGAGAGTGCTGTGAGCTTGCCTGTTGTGTTCATCTCGAGATCTCTCTCCATGTTAGAGGCAATGTTCTGGAGATTATCAATCAATCTCAGTGTTGAGTAACAGAAATCGATAGGATTGCATTGGAAAATCAGGTTGTCGAGCTCACCAATGACTGATAAATAGGGATGATTCGTGTCCAATGAAGCGATTGGAACCCCGGTCATCAGAGATGGAAAAGCTTTCTTGTTTGCGATGATGATATCCATCGAGTAGTTCCTAAAGAACTCGAATTTGACTGAGACTTCCTTCACTTCGTCCTCAGTCATTCTTCTGTATAAGCGAGTGTAAAGATTGCCGAAAATATGACGCGTAATGAGCATGAAAAAGATCTCCTTAGCTTTAGGATCCTTCTTGATCGTATTATTTGTTAAAGTTTCCGATAATTTCAAAATAATTTGACCAGAACTCTTTGGGTTCTTCATCATCATCTCAGAACCGCGAATAAACTGAGTAAGGATATCTTCGTTCTTGATTGCGTGGAAATATTCCTCGAATATTGCATCAGCAACGTTTTCCACGTAAAAACTGAACTTTGGGTTGTAAAATCTTGCAGAAAACTGATATATTTTCTCCTCCTGTTCGATAAACCAGTCACGGTTGGTCTTTCTTAAGTTCTTTAATCTTTGTCTAATGATTTTGAGATCCTTGTTTAGTTTCTTGACTTTCGGATCTTTCTCAACGCTGTTGATGATTTCTCTGATTCTTGTTCTGTTGATCTCGATAATAAATAATAAATTCGCGAAGTTTATCTCATCAATTGCCTTTTGTGCCATCGAGAGCTGCAGATTTACTGCATCAATGAGCTTGTTAACCTCGTCTATCTTCTTTACTTTGACTTCGCATCTGTGAAATTTCCAGAAAAACATTCTATTTTCGTAAAAATAGTTGAATTGCGCCCTGTAGATATTCTGCTTACGTCTCAAAGACGCTCTTTTTGCTCCGCTTTCAACTTGTTGCTTCTGTAAATCGCTGACCTCTTTGATAAGCGTTTCGTAAGCTTTATTTGTAGACGACCTGGCTTTTTCTATCAGCTTGACGTCATTTTTCTCTATATGCTGGATTTTCAGCAATCTCAGAGATAAAATGGTCTGCGAGTAAATAAAGTTCTGCTCATCCTCGTTGAATGGACCGACAAGATTCGGCGGGTCATTAAGATTCTGTATTTGGCACAATAGTCGCTCATCAATCATCACTTTGTCTCTTTTATTTCTGACAAATTTTTTCCGCATCTAATTTTTTCTTTTTTTTGTCGCATATTTAGCTATATCATATTTTTTTATATTAAAATACCAAAAAATAACAATTAAAAACATTCTCCTATCATAAGGAAATCAACATTTTATATTTATTTATAAAGAAATCAAATGTATAACATATATAGATACCAAATATAGCAGAATTTCGATTTACATGTAAATTTTGTCACTTTTATAGTGATCGCGATTGTCACTTTTCGTTAAGTGTTCAGCCATTTATCTCCAAAGAATGGAATCGTCTTTAAACAAGGTCTACATGCTCCACGTCCTCGACATTCTGGCCCACTTCGACGGCACCAAGCTGCCTGATGGCGTCAAGGAGCTGAAAAGCGCAGGCGGTGAAAAGGAAAAACTCCCTGTATACTTTTTGGCGCAGGAAGGAGAAGATTTGTTTGTCTGCACAAGAGGTGCAACAGACGCAAATGACTTCCAGATCGTTTTGGACATCGATTTGGTTCCTTTCTTGAACGGTAAGGCTCAGAAGGGAATTTTGGAGGCTGCAAAGAGAATTGTTGCAGATAATGAAGAGTTGTTGAAGGGATGGAAGGGAAAGATCCACGTTGTTGGCCATTCTCTCGGCGCTGCAACATCTGTCGCAATTTCTACAATTTTGAGGCTCGAAAAGAACTTCAGCAATATAGACTGCTACAACTTCGCTCAGTTCCCAGTCTTCTCGTCCGAAATCGCTAACCAGACAAGAGATTGGATGACATCTGTTATCTACGGCGAAGATATCGTCCCAAAGATCACACACAAGAATGTTTCCTTGTTAATCAACATGATGGCGCCACCAGGACCAAACCAAGCCCAAGGAATTGCAAGCTTGAAATCAACAATCTCAGGAATGATGGTTAACATTGTTGCTGGACAAGGTGTTACAGACAAGCAGCAGCTTGCTGACGTCGCTGCGGTCTTAAACGAGAAATTGGACAAACTCGTTCAAATGGCCTTCAATCTTGATCCACAGTCGCCAGCTCTGTGCGGCACACTCTTGCACGTCGTCCCAGTCACAAACTACCAGACACAGCAGGTAACTTACGAAGTCAAACCGTACAACGAGAACATGACGATCAACTTCTTCGGCTTGATGCTCGGCGTCCAGCAGCACTACATCAAGTTCTACTCGCAGGTCCTGAACCAGGCTTACGGCAAGAAGGAAGAAATCAAAGAGCCAACAGCAGGACTCGATCTTGACTAAAAAAATTGTGTTTTTTTTTTCTATCAAACAAGTTTTAATATACAAACAAACAAAATATAAAAATATCATCGCGGCATGATTCTGCCGACGACTAAGATGTAAGCAGTCGTCTCCATCGAAGGAATGCTGAGCTGCCAGAGGCTTTCGATCGTCTTCGCCTTCACAGGCTTGTACGTGAATGTCGTCCTTAGAGTCTTTCCGCTCGAAACTAGAGCGAGCGTTTGATCGCATTCTATTCCACCTTCTCCGGTTGTCTCTTGCACGAGGCTCCAGACTGCGTCGTATGCTGTCTCCATTGTGTTCAGCACTTCGACAACTTTCGATGAAGAGATGCCGGTTCCTTTCGAGAAGATCTCTAAAACCCTCGTGTTCTGCGGGATGTCGTATGTGTATTCTGGGTACCGCCTATTGAGGTAGTCGCTTGTCTCGCACGTGACGTGGCAGACAGGTCTTCGCGAGCTTCCCGACACGAAAATAGCTGGCTCGTCGTTTATAGACAATGAAGGAATGTCGCAAACAAGCCTCGACTGGAAAGACCCAACTGTCGTTGGTGCGAATATAATGTTAAACTTCGTTGTATTTCCAGGCTCAATGACACCTTCAGAAGGCTCAATAGTGAAAGGTGGCTGACCTTCGCTGATTCTGATCTCCTCGGGCACGGTTGGGTACCACTTGAAGCCGAATTTGATCGAGCAAGTGTTCGTGAGTGAGACAGTTTCGAGCCTCCTCTCGAACATCATCGTTGGTGGGAAGGCAATGCTTTCCGAGTCTAATACAAAGTGAATGTTGTCTGACCTCGCGGTGACTTTGATCAAGAATTCCTTCGATTTGTTCAGTGGTGTAAATAGTGGCTCATCCTTTACCACCCAAACAGTTTGATTTGAGTCCCCTGGCTTCGGAGATTGAAGACCGAAGCCGATTCTTGATGATGAAGTCGTCAAAAATGGAGAGTTAGACATTCTTGAGCTTGAGCCGCTGAAATTGGAGAAAGTTGGCAGTTTTCTCTTTGAGCGAGTTGCTGGAATTCCTCGACCAATTGGGCTTGGAGGCATTACAGGCATCATAACTGTCTCGATCTTCATCGAGTCATCCCAGTCTGGTGTGAATTCTGGCAAGTCGATCTCCATGACTTTTATTCCGAGTTTCTGCTGGAAGTATTTGATGACATTGTCAGCCAAAAATGTCACGGAAACTTTTTTAATTGTGTGCTTATGTATGTGGCCTTGTGAAGGAACAATCATCAGTCCAGGAACTTCTTCTAGCATGAATCTGTAATCGGAAGTTGAGATGTTTTTCAGTATTATATCTATCGTCTCTTTCTTTCCAATCACAGCGTCTTTGAATATCAACGAGTCATCAGCTTGTAAACCGTCGATAATGATGTCCTCGATGACACCATCGCCAATGAAGTTCATCGAAAAGTCAGAGCTCGAGTTGTCTTCAACTTTCACGTTGACGTCAAATGTGCTTCTCTTTGTTTTCGTTGGCTGGAAAACAATCCTTGGATTCACTGACCTTCCAGGCAACAAAACGAAAGAGCTCGTTTCAACACCTAATAAAGAAAAATCTGGAGATGCTTGAGCGTTGATTGTAACAGTTGCAGGTAACACACCAGTGTTTTGGATGCAAACTACTTTTTCGCGCGAGAATCCAACAAGTGTTCGACCGAATGAGTGCTGGAATTTTTTAGACTTTTCGACTCCTGCCAAGGAAACAATAGGAAGGGCTCCCTCTCCTTCAACTCTGAATATCAGACCTGGTGCTGCATCTTTGGAAGCAGTTGAATGAGGTGTCGCTTCGAAAATGCAGCTGAATTTTCCTGTTTTCTCTGGTGTAAATGATAGCTCGAGTTCTTCCGCTTGATGAGGGCCAAGATTGAAAATCTTCTCTGAAATGGAAAACATAAGTTTAGAGCTGTCATTCTTCTTAATAGGTTTTAAAGCTGCATCAACGACAGCTGGGATTTCAAGGTTGTTGACTAGTCTGATCCTGACAGATTTCGATGTTTTTGTCGTCATCGCCTGGAAGTGCAAAATCTGCTCGTCCTCTAAGAAGCAGGTTTGCTCATTCCTGGACAAGTCATACCTGAGACATAATGTAGTTGCTGGGAAGATCTTCTCGAAGTCGTCTGTTTCGATTGACGGCAAAGATGTTTTCGCTTTCACGCTGTATTTGATTTCTCCTTTTGTCTCTGGGTCTAAGTTGTTCGCTGCAAAGAGCAGTTCGCTGTTGTCATCAGCGGGGCAGAGGCTAGCGTACTCGATGAACAGCTGCAGTGATCCTTTTGGTGGAACAACACCGTTACAATGCGTGCAGCCAAAACTGCCGAAGAAGAATCTCATTGGATTGACTTTCGTCTTGGCCTTTGGGCGAGCTTTGATTTTCTTAGCTCTGCTCGCATTTCTAGATGGAGGAGAGACATCGTTGCTCGTGAGTGTGAAATCAAATGGAAATGCACCATCGTTGTATAACGTTATTGGAAGAGTTTTTACGTCGCCCATTTCGCAGAGGCCGAAGTCCAAAAACGGCGGATCAATCCTGATTTTAGAGTAGCAGCAAGACACAGAGAGCTTGATTGGGAGAAGGCCGAGAGGAGTTCCAGTGACAGTATCATTGACTTTGAGGTTTGCAATAACTTGGTTCTTGATTTCCATTGGACTTTCAGAGAAGAAAGAAAAAACAATTTGCTTGGCACCTTTTTCTCCGTTTGTGACTGTTCCTTCCAAGCAATTAGCTTTTAAGTATTTTGCAGCCTTTCTATCTATCAGTAGTTTGAATTGGGAGGCATACTTTCCTTTGTTCTTGATCGTGCATACCAAATCTTCTTTCGTGTTGACCATCACATCTCCGAAGTTTAAATGGTCGATGCCCTTCGGATATAGGAAATCGAAATTGATATCAAAGGCTTCTGCGGAAACTTGTATGTGGAATGTTGAAAACATTCTCAGCTTGTTTTTGTCCATGATATCAATTTGAATCGGCTTCTTAACGATTTGAGCTCTTTTAGAGCAAAATGTTGCAGTTATGTCGATTGACTGCTGTGCATTGACTAGACCTTCGATCGCAGAGAAACTCAAGAAGTTTTCAAGCTGCTGTGTTCCCTTTAACTTCCAGTAAGCAGAAGTTTTCCCATTGTTATGCAGTGTAATCGGCAAAGCAGCAGCGTGATCAGTTACGACCCTGCCGAAATCTAGGTTCGTTAAATTGGCTTCGATTGACGGGATGCAGCCGTCTCCGGCAATGACAAACTGTAGAGGCTCTGGATTGTCTTTGATAAAGAAAGATAGTGTTGTCTTGAATCTTTCTGCAGTCAGTGGGTGGAATCCGATGTTAAATGATGCATATGAGTTTGGCGCAATGTTGCAGAATGGATTCTCAACAGAAAATGGACATCTTCCGCCTGTCAACTCTGTTATCATTGCGGTGACTTCTGCGTTTAGAATGCCAACATTCCTGATTGTTAAAACTGCTTTGTAGGCTGGAGGCTGGTTCTTTGCTCTTTCCTTCATAACAAGTTGGCATCCGAAGTGGAATTCTTTGAGGCTTTCGATCCAAGAGTTTTCTGTTCTCATTAGTAGTTTCTTAGATGTTCTCGGGAAAATCAAATTCGGGCTTCTTTCGATCTCAGGAATCAAACAACAAGCAGAGACTGGAAGCGAAAAATCAGTGCCAGATCCACCAACAATCTGGAAGTTCAACAAATCCTGGTAGTCGCCAACTGGTCTTGCGAGGAACCTGACGCCTAGAGTCACTGAGGAATCGGGCTCGATTGTCCACCTTGGAGTGTATGTTGGCTCAAATGTCGGCTCTAATGCTAAGAATTTCGGCTTGTCAAGTCTCCTCATTGAGCCACCTCTTATTGTTCTCCTCGATTTGTTCAAAGGTGATGGTGAACGTTCAGGCTCTTCAATTTGGTGCTCATCGACTTGGACCAGTTGGAAGCAGTCGCAAATTGGCTCAAGAATCAGCGAAGCCAAATATGATTCTTCGGATACAATCAACTCTGGCTCAGGAATAAATTGCTGGAAGACTTTCTCGCGCATCACATTCCACCTCGGGAAGAAGTCGCTCAGACACGAGTAAATATCTGAATCGTTGTCTGTCACTGATATGAACAAAGAATTGACGTTCTTAAAAGAAGTACATTTGTTGGAGTCGTTTGAGTCGAATTTGACTTTGTTGGGAAGCTGAAGAGTTGTTGGATCGATAACAATCGTGTTTTCTCTTCTTTCTTGGACAATTTTCGTCAAAGATCCAAAAGAAAGCAAGAAAAGGTTGATTTTCGCCATCATTTCTTCTTCTTTCGTCAGTTTCTTCTTGCTGGATGGTTTTCCTGCAGCGATGCTTCCACTTACACTCTTAAAAGAGTTTGTCACTGGAGCCCTTTCCATTCTTACTCCGAGCCTTGATTTTCTCGCCATTTCTACTGATTTTTCTTCAGCGCTAGTGATTTCTTTTCTTGCCATTTTTCTTAATGAATCAACTCTGTGCTTCTCAATGTCTGCTAAACTGTTATATTCCTCCTCATCCATCAGTGAAATCCTCTCCATCTCCGTTTTGAGCCTTTCTATTTTCTCGTTATTCATTTGGATACTGTCGTCTTCGATTCTCTTCAGAGCCAAGTCCAGTGGACATGTCACACCAATAAGGAACACGTAGTGGCATGTTAAGCTGTTTAAAATCGCGTACAAACATTCTATAGATGACGTTGTTTCTCCGTTTTTCACCAAATCCATGAAAGGATTCTTAGAAACGTCATCCAAAATGTTTTTGGATTTTAATGAGTGCGATATAAACAGTTCACTCTCTTTACCATCTGGAATCCCATCTAATCCATCAATGATAAAACCTCGCGAAAAATCAGGTGAAGCGAAAATTTCTTGGATTAATTCTTCTCTTCTGTCGACGTTTTCCCATATACTCGCAAGCCTGATAACTGGGAGATTTAAGTGGCTTGATAATAGCCTAGACACGTATGTTTTTCCAGACTTCGGAGAGCCGTGAACAATGATGCACATAGAAAACTGCTTTGGAATAATTTTAGGAGCAAGTTTTGATTCAAAACTTCTTAACGAATCCCCAAATTGTACCATGCTCTTCTTGGAAGAAGAAGCAGACTCGTTTTTTGTCTCATTCATTGTAACAGAATCTCGTGACGATTGATTCTTAAGGGATGAAGTATCCTGAGCAAGCTTAGCATCGAATTGTGTGCTGTAGACTTCGACAGTTTGCATCGTTGGGTTCTTGATTTTGAACTTCAAAGTGTGGGGATCAGAGAAAGGAAGTCGCGGGCTAAAAACGATTGACTCAGGCTCGAATTCGACTTTCAAACTGTATCCTTGTCCTTTCAGTGTCACAAAAGTCATGTCATCGTTGTACTTCGTGACGAAGGGAACTTCCAACGTGTATTGCCTGGAAGATTTCGGCGTGAATGTAATTACAATGTTTTCGTAGCTGTTTGGATTAATGATGCCCTCCATCGGCTCAATAGAAAAGACTCCTTTTGGAATCTTTTTGCTTTCGAATATTTTCCTGTTGATACTGAATTCGGAAGGAATCTTGTTCATGTTCTGGATCTGCAAGTGCATCGTTCTTTTCTGTCCGACTATTGTTGACTCAAAGTTGAAGAAAGCTTTGCTGAATGACAAACACGGAATTGTTATATTCGCAACAACCCTAATCAAATAGCAAAATGTTTCTGAGAAAGCAACATAAATAGGGAACTCAACATTTCCTGAGATATTCGTTGTCCTTTTTTCTGTTTCGAATTTAAACGTCAGAGGAATCAAAGAATCTGGATAAACGTTCCTGAAAGAGTTGCTTGAAATCGTGAATCCAGTGTTTGCTAGGGAGTCATCAATTATTTCAAAAGAAACAGGCAAAGGACAAATAGTTTTGATTGCTTTTTCGATAGATCTGTCGTCACCAACCATTATGTCGCCGAAATCGATATAAAAAATTCCGCTGACGTAAGTTTCTTTATCTTCTGTAGATTTCTTGCGGCCTGATATGTTTCCTGATGCAAGCTTTGCCTGTAGCATATCGCTAAACAATTCCTTTTCGATTGACAAAAGATGCTCGAGAGAAGGTTCAATACTTTTCTTTCTCGGTCTGTTCTTGAAAGCTTCTATGACTGGATCATCGGAATCTCTGTCCATTTCGATATATAGCTGTGGGAAGTGGCAGTCTGCCTCTATCTGTATCGGAATAACATCGAATCTTCCAAGCATCACGTTTATTGACTCCAAGTATTTCCTTGGAATTCCGGGCATGATTTTTATTTTTATGTTCGCAGTCATTTCTCTCTCCACGACGCCATTCATTGGCTCAACGGAGATGTATTTGAAAGTCGTCTGCTTTGGGATTTGGATGTTGAAATCAAGAGGAATGACACTTCTATTCCTTATCAAAATGTTCGAAATCATTGTGTCGTTGTAGAACCTTGCTCCAAAATCGATTTTCTTCGGCTCAACTTCACATTCGACTTTTGCGACTTCTCCTATTAAATTCACTGTGTAGTCTGGGCCGCCTGTTGTGTGACATATTGCAATGCAGTCGTATCTCGCTGATTTCTTCTCTGGATCTCTCAGTCTGCCGTAGAAATTGAAGTGGAAAACTTCACTTGCTCCTGGAGGGATGACTCCAGAATTTGGAAAAACGTCGAAGACTTGGGCAACTAAAGGATCATTTGCTCTGCTTAGAAGCTCCCAAGAATAGTGGCAGTCAACCTGCGTTGGGTTTTTGACAGACAGATCTTTGGTAATTTCTGTTTCGGAGCTCAAAACACCGAAATTAATCGGACTCGATGACGAAAGCTGAAGGTTAGGGAAAACATAGTTTGCCACAACAGGCAGTGAAATCATTGTCGGATTTCCTTCTAATGCAAACTTGAAAGCTGATTCTATTTTCTGAGATAAAAAGTCTTTCTTGAGACTTGTCTTGAAAGTGACATCGAAGTCAGCAGATTCTCCTGGCTTCAGGTTAATAACATTTGGAGTGATGTCGAAGTAGTCAATGCTGTCGACGTACAAAGTGACTTCGAGCTCTGTTGCATTCGTCAATATGTTGGATTGAGTTATATCTTTCAACAAGTTAATGCTTGGCTCTGTTGCTGCCCTGGACTCGTTGTTTGTGTCGTGGTAATGATTAAAGACCATTTTCGGCTTTGCGAAAGTAATTAGAGGCTCAATGAAAGTTCCTGAAATTAATGGAGAGTAAATCTCATGAGTTTTCTTATTCATTATTGAGATGCATGAGCAGCTGCAAGAGTATCTTGATGAGCAAGAACTGATTACTGTTATTCTGAACGAGTGCTCTTCGCCAACTTTGAACGTGGCGGTTTCCGGAGAAAAAGAAATTTGCGGTGTTTTGCCATTTAATGATTTCGGTCGCTGAACATTCCACTTGATGTCGATGCTTTTCCTGCCTTTGTTGACCATTGTGAAATCAATATAATGCGGCTCATTAGTGAAAAGCGTGCCAATATTGATTATTCCCATGGAAATGGATGAAACAAGAGGGCAGCCGATCCCTTTTCCTAACAAACCTACAGTCATCGGTGGCAGATGCTGGAAGATGAGCTCGATTTCAGAACTAAAAACAGACGGATCGTTGAACATAGCTGTGACTGGGAATGCATACGTCTTATAGGCTTCAATGACTGCGTTTTCAACAGGAAGTTTGAAGGCATCACCACTCTTTATCGCAGCCTTAAAACTCGCTTCAATTGGCGAGTCATTCGTAATCAGAAGCGTTTTCTCTGTCTCAGCCAAGACAGTCACTGGGCCGAAGTCTATTTTTGTATCGCTCATTTTGATTTTCGGACCGATGCAGTAGCCTGTGACTCCAAAATCTAGCGGCCTATAATTGGCGCCAGAAATTTTAATGAATCTCGTCAATCTGATTTGCCCAATCATTTTTGGCGTGATGTAGACAGGAATAACTGTCCTACCATTTGCATTGATGACTCCAGTATCATTATCATATTCAATTTTAGCCTCCAAAACAGAAGGATCTTTGCACTCGATGAATTCATATCTTGCTGGAAATTCCGAATTATTAAATGCGATAATTTGTGTCATGATTCTCTTGTTTATGAAAATTTCGCCGACTTCGATTGTGTTTCTCTGAAGAGTGATTTCTGGACAAACGCAGACAGCCTTGATTTCTATTTCGTTGATTGCTTCTAAGTCTGTTGGAATAAATTCAAGTGTTGCATGATATGTTTTGACACTTTTTGGCAGAAACTCGACTGTAAATCTTCCTATGTCGCCTGGCTGTATTACTCCTGTGTCTGGAGTGATGCACAGCTCGTGCTTCTCAAATGTTCCGTCGATCTTAAAGTGCAGCTTGTAATTTAGAGGAATTTTCGATGTGTTTGTTACTGTAAAAGTTTGCGCATGAATAAAACCGAATCCTGCATTGCCGAAATCAATCACAGGCTTTGAAATCACAAACGACGGACCCATTACTTTACCAAAAAGACTAACATTTGGGTTGCCACACGTTTTGCCGTTCACACTGTACAAAAAACGCTCAGCAAACTGTCCGATGTGTTTTGCCTCGAAGTGAATAATGACCGGCACAGATCCGCCGACTTCAAGCGTGCCTGACCGCGGCATGAAGTCGAAGTAGTTTTCTCGCGGCGTGTCGATGAATTCGAAATCTGCTCTGACCTGACCTGTGTTCATTAGCAAAATTTGGTAATCGTTGACGTCTCCTAAGTTAACGTGACCGATATGTATATTTTCTATGTTGAATGCAGCTTCTGCTGGTAATGACAAGCCTTGCATTTGAAGAGGAACTCGAAATTTAGATAATTTATCGAATAAGTATGCAGTTTCGAGAAAAATGCCATCTGTATTTGGCAAAAACGTAATTACGATCTGTTGAAAGCGATGAGGCCAAATTTCAGACGAAATTGGTTCTATGTGAAAAACGTTGGACTGAAACAACAACTTTTTTTCGTATTCTCGTCTATCATCCGGATTTCCCAGATCTAATTGCGCCATTTCGTTCAAATCTGTTATTAAATCGCAATTTTTTCTCCATTCATAACGAATAACGTGATTAGTATCGTTGATAATTTTGACTGTCATTCTGGACGTGTTCGCTATGTATGTGTGCGGGAAGACCACTGAGTCAGGATCAACCCGAATCGGCGGAATCGCCATTTTTTTCGAAATACTGTGATCGTTTATAAATTCGAAAATTTCCTGACATTTGTCAAAATATTGTCAAAAATAATACCAAACATTTAATATAGCTAAGTCAAATAGATTATAGATTACATGTTGCTATTTTAGATTTATTTAGTTGGATCATGCAAGATATACTTTTGAATAGATATTGACAGCGAGTTCGATTACTATAAATTACGGGAAATATTTACAAGCTTGAGTATATTGTTATATTACATGTAACAATGTCAAATTCAAATATAATGAAAATTTCAAAATATTATTCTAAAAATTTAATATAATAATTTAAAAACCATACATCTTACGGCAGTTTTCGCGGCAAATTCTGAATGCTTCTTCATCAGGGATCTTATGAAGTTCAGCAATCTTCTTGACGATGTAAGGAACATGTCCTGGTGTTGCTGGTTTTCCACGGAATGGGATTGGAGCCATGAATGGACCGTCTGTTTCAGAAAGAATTCTATCCATTGGAATTTGTGAGCAAACATCCTGAACCTGCTTGGAATTCTTGAATGTAAGGACACCAGTAAAGCCGAAGAATGCGTTTGGATAGTTTGGAAGAACGAAGTTAACTAACTTCATCGAATCTGTGTAGCAATGAACGTGGAATTTGTGCTCCTTTGGGATGCATTCCTTGATGATTTCGATTGTGTCATCTTCTGCTTCTCTTGTGTGAATAACAATTGGCAAGCCAAGTTTTACGGCAAGCTTTGCCTGACGGGCGAAAATTGCCTTTTGGATATCTCTTGGGCTGTTGTCGTAGTGGTAATCTAAACCGATCTCACCGAGAGCAACGATTTGCGGGTGTTTCAAGCACTCGACCAAATTTGCTTCGAGATCGTCATTGTAGATGTTGGCATTATGTGGATGGATACCAAGAGCTCCGTGGATCTTTGGATTTCCCATATTCAAGAAATGAAGTGTTGAATCGAATGATTCGCTAAAAACTGTGACACAGCCTCCAAATCCAGGCTCCCACTTTTCGCCAACTTTCTCTAAAGGTGTGTCACGGCTAACTTTAAGTCTGTCGTAGATGTCATCTAAGTGACAGTGAGTATCCACGTATTCCATTATTCTGACTAAGTTGATGAAAATTTTGTTTTGTAAATAATTTATTTGTCATATTATTATACATTTCTGACTTATAAATAATTTACTTGCCAATTATTGACTTATTAATAAAATCTTTACCAAATAAATCAAAAACAATTGTTTACATGACAAATCATGTCAATTTGTATACACGCAATAGGTAAGGTTTATTTTGTTTTATTGTTATATGTAACTATAAGATGCGTCGATTTTCCGATCATTGTCAGTTTTCTTGTCGTAATCGAAGTTTGGCAGATATCGGTAATATTGGCAAATCGCAGTTATTAGTAGAATGGCGATATAATAAAATTTTGGCCCCCTGAAAAATTTTCTAAATTCAGATAAGTTAGGAAAAGAAAAAAACGATGTTATCTTCAGACAATTACTACGACGCAATGCTGGACATTATGTATTCGCTTTTGAACAGCCACATGTGGGAGAATGAGGAGGGCGCTATCTCTCGCATAGAATTACCATTTTTTCCGGAACAATGTATTTCAAAATTAGTAGTTTCCGTGAGGAAAATCTTCGAATCTGAAGAAAACTTAATGCATATTTCATCTCCGATAACTATTGTTGGTGATTTACATGGTAATATAATCGATTTTCTAAAAATTCTTAAAACGCATGGTGCTCCACCGTGGACAAGGTATCTATTCCTCGGAGATCTTGTGGATCGAGGCGAATTTTCGGTAGAAACCATTACATTTATTTATCTCTTGAAAGTAAAATATCCACAAGACGTTTTTATTATAAGAGGAAACCATGAAGTTGATGCTGTATGCTCAAAATATGGATTCAAAAGCGAAATTATCAAAAAATATAATTCAGAAAAATTATATCAGACTTTCATCAATACTTTTAATTATACTCCAATGGCTGCACTCATTGACTCGAGAATCCTCTGCATTCACGGCGGAATTGGACCAAGCGTCAAAACAATCAATGATATTGCAAATATTAAACGTCCGTTATCGATGATCACGAAAAATACTCCGGCATATGATTTATTATGGTCTGATCCGTATGAAGATGCTATTATTTTTGAAAGAAATCCACGAGGCTTCGGACATCTTTTCGGTAAAAAGCATTTAATAGATTTTGAGCTAAAGAATGCCTTATCGCTTGTAGTAAGAGGCCATGAAGTTGCAACTAATGGAATTTACTATGGCTATGATGGTAAATTAGTTACCGTTTTTAGTTCATCAGATTATTGTCATTTAAACAATGATTCTGGAGTTCTAAAGATATTGGAAAGCGGAGCAACCGAAGTATTCACTTATAAACCACTTCCAAAAAAGATTTGTTCATCTGATGTTGATTTCCTTGGAATCACAGAGGCTGAACTTGAGAAACATCAAATACACGGTGATAACGTGCAGAATGTGAAACCTCAAGATGATTTTAATTTCACTGTTCCAAATCAATATATTAAATGTTTGCATGCAAAGATGAAAGCAGAGAAACTCAAACAATTCATAGAAAATGAACATTCAAAGGCTTCCATTTCACTCAAAAGCACTCACAAGAAAGGAAATAACATGCTATTTCCTAATGATGCAGCAGATCTGACACCAAAACGAAAAATACACCACTTCGACACTCCACAAGGCATTTCCGACGATGCTTCAGTCGTCAGCATCAGGAGGAAAATGTCAGGGCGGAAAAAGAAGAAACCAGCGAAAAAGCGCCGCTGTTCGAGCGCAAATGTTCCAAAGATGAAGAAATCAATGAAGAGGTCTCTTAGCCCACTTCAGAAGAAAATAGAGAATGTTTTCAAAAACTTTTAATTCATAATGTGTTTTTTATGTAATAAAATATGTTTTTCCTTATTTTGTAGTATATTCCTTTAATCTTATTTTATATGTCAATAAAAACATGTAGTCATATGGTGAAAAGTGAATCTATACTTATGCATATTCTGATTCAACTTATAACACACATCGATGAAAAAAATTTTGATGCACTAAGTAGTGTCACTTTTTTGATGTGATGCATTGAGTTTTTTTGATAATATGGAAGAATTATTTCATTTGGTATCAGAGAAGGTCGAGCAATGCGATGTTAGTGTCTGTGAAGACATACAGAAGATGAGAGAATCGATTTTCGATGAATTATTAAACCAAAAAGAATTGATCCATATGATTGAATCAAATGCTACAAATTTATGGAACAAATCCGTAACTTTGTCGAGGAATATCGCGAAATTATCAGAAGAACAGCAAAATTTGGCGAAAAATCAAATTATACCAAATATCCGGATTCTTTGTTGCGACATTTTCCATAAATATTCGTCTACCAATTACGAGAAACTATTTAGATGTGGTGTTAGCACGTGCAATTCGTTATATGAGGCATGCAGATACGAAGATTGCAATAATTACTTTGATCTATGTATTTCATGCGTGAACAACATAAATTTAGAGCTTCCATACAATGTTCAAAGTCTTGTGCAATTACACATCTGTCATTCACGTTCATTAATCGCAACTTTTGATCCAGATTCTGCATTAAAGTCATTGAAAGACATGACTCAAAGAATTCCAATTGCTTCTTCAAGCTTATCATCATATATTCTACAAACAGCCGATTCTCTTAAGTCTCCTGACTGGTCTTCATTTTGCATCGAATTCTTTTCTAAAATTCCTGAATTAAGTGATGCCTTCCTTGTTGATGCAATAATACTACACTTTTCCATCTTATCATCACTTGGCACTGAAGTAAAAATTGATATAATTTTGAATCTTGATGGACAGGTCAAAGAATTCATTGACTTAGCTCAAGGTATATTTAATGGAACACCAAACATCGAAATGATCCTGAATTACACCAATGAAACTAATTTTTCAAGATTAGCCGAAATTTGCTGTATTAACATCAAAAAATTACCTCCAGACATCTTCCCATTCATCATAAGTGCAGCAACTAGAGACATCGATATTAAAAAGTATGCCATCAAGGCAGCAATCGAAATTAATTCTTTTGATCTAATTTCGAAATTGAATCTTGACGAATCCGACTTTTCACCAGTATGGAACCACTCCATTGCTCTCAAATCGTCCAGAAACTTCGCAGAAGCAGCCCAGTGGTGCTCATTGTTGATTGGAAAATCAAACGATGATGCAAAACTTTTCCGTTTCCAAAGTCGCTGCTTCAGCGAAGTTGGCGAACATCAGCACGCAGTAGAACTTGCAAAAGAAGCTACTGAAATGTCAAATGATGATGCATCGAAACTAACTTATTTCAAAGCTCTAGTCAAAGCTTCCGAATACGACAAGGCATCAGAGTTTGCTTCATCATTCTCAAATGCAGAATCACTTGTTTATTCCTCTTCGATATTGGCCAATGAAAGCAGATATTCGGACTGCTTGAATCTTATCAAAAAGGCTTTCATTTATGAGATAACAGGCGAAATATTGAAAATTGTTGCTC
Organism: Trichomonas gallinae; assembly: GCA_008369845.1. Lineage (NCBI taxonomy): Eukaryota > Parabasalia > Trichomonadida > Trichomonadidae > Trichomonas > Trichomonas gallinae. Next base: position 43,029 of record MRSU01011174.1, read on the forward strand.
TCTGCCTGCAGAGAATCGAAGTGAACAACACAGCAACCAAAGAAGCAATAAAAGATATGTCGAACAGACAAATCGAATTCAAAGATGTAGATGATGATGTAAGAAGGGCAATTTGCATAGCTGTATATAACAACTGCAGAGATGATGTGAACTGTTTGCTAATGGCATTGCATGCTTCATGCGATGAAGATACAACAGATGCATTGTCTTATTCATTTCTTAAGGCAGCAGTTTTTGATCAAGACGAGAAAATACTGGAGAAAATTTTGGAAATCCAAACGAATGATGAAATAACAAACTGCTGCAATGCAATTAACTCTATTTTCTTCGGGCAAGAAAATGATCCAATCGAGCTTATCAAACAATTAAATGAAAAGTCGATCAACTTCATTTTGAGGCTGTTGTCTACGGCAACAGTCCACGTTAATGCTTCATTCCTGTTTCAGCTATTGTCAATTGATAGTCTTTCTGAGGAAGCAATTTCACACATTACTTTGATTGTTTTCAAACTGAGATTCACCCATGAAGAGATGCGTGAATTGTGTGAATCATTGTCCAACAGGTTTGACGACAGATTCTCTGCATCTTTGCTTGAGTATTTCTGTTGCAGTTGCTGGAATTACGGCAGAGATGGCGTTGGAATTTACAAAGATTCCGAATGGTTCCTTTCTTTAGCAATCAACACCGCATCGCGGCACGAAGAACTTTCCCTTCTCAGAGACCACATTGTCTCTGTCTACAACGAATATTTATCCTCCTGAATAAACATTTTTTTTTATTTCTTTAACTTACAATGTTCATGCATCTAATAAAAACATGCGAATCATGAGTTTGCTATATAATCATGCTGATAAATGGATCGATATCCTTCAATGCTGTTAACGCATTTTGTCGAAACATATAATGTTTGAATTCATTGAAATTGTTTCGTTTTCTTCGTTTGGTTTCAGTGGCTCTGTGTCGCCGTGAACGTCTTTGTATTTGCAGGCGATGATTTTAGCAAACATCACGCCAATAATTCCACCTAGAATAAAAGATGAGATTTGAAAAAGAAGGAAAGAACTTTTTTGCTGTTTTGGCAGTTCAAATGAACCAATTGCAGCACCAACATGCCATGTAATAAGTCTTTTCATTTCAGATGTTAAATATTGAATATTACGAATTAAATTAAATTCTTCAACTAAAATTGACTGGTAAATGGACAAAAAGCAGACTTCTGTGAGATTAACTTTATCACCAAACAATCTAAAAGAATCTTTGTAGTTTAAATTGCAAACATCTGATTTTTGTGTTTTTATTGTGAAAAAATAGTAGCTTGTGTTAATTCTGAGGATATTTTCACGCAAATATGCAGATTTTATGATATTAGAACAATTTTCTTTGTTTCCGGTTCCATAAAATGATATATTTTTGAAAATAAACGGAGCTTTGTCTAAAAGGCAAGGATGAGAATAGTCTGAGTCTTTTTTGTCTAATATATTATCAAATGTATTCGATAACACAGTATCAATTCCAAGATTTGGATAAGAAAATGAATATAGCTTAAAATTCTTGTTGGAAATCCTAAATAATGTGGAATTTATTGGTAGATGCATTATATCCGAAGTAAAAGCAATTTGAAGCGAATCTTTTGATAATTCAAAAATTCCGGTTGTTTTCTTATGTTTGTTGAAGTTTCCTTGTACGTAATTTGTAGCTGCCCATGTAAATATACCCTTTTGATCGCGTGTTATTGGATGAAATCTGATTTCTCCCGGATTAACTTCTGAAATCTGAGAAAATTCTTTTTCGAAAAGATCAATTATACGATCAACTGCAGGTTTATCTAGTTTTTGTTTGTAAAATTCAGTCATAATGTATATATTCACTGAAGATTGCGAAATTATTTTTTCATTTACCCGAATTCTAAGGAATTCTGCAAAATTTATTGCTATTTTCCGAATAACCTCATCCTTGTCTTTACTACTGAAATATTTGTTTTCTATTCTATGGCTTAATATATTTCGATTGTTAGGAAAATAGTCAATGTTAGGCTTTGAATCAGATGTGTTGACTTTGAATATGTAGCATGTGAATTCTTTATCATCCAAACCTCCTATTATCATATTCGGAAATTTTGATGTTGATAAGATAAACAATAACCATGCAAACATTTTAATAATTTTCAACGCACATCATATCTATAACAAATATTTAATTCATCTATAAACAACAAAAACAAACTCGAATCCAAATATACGTATGGGTATACTGAGCAGTGTTTATAAACCCATTTTTTCTATGATATAATAGATTTATATACAGCTTGTTCTATAGCTTGTTATAACTATTATTGATTTAAATCTTCATAAGAGCCAGAACACAAACAAATTCATATCCGTGCAAAAACATGTGCGAAAACTCAACATATGTGCTTACGAGATGGTTTGAATACATTCTATTACACTTTCCATATAGTATCAAACTGCACGCATATTTCTCGTTATTTGTGTAAAATTACTATTGAAAATATATCTTTCATTTAATTTGGTATTGGAGCATACTCAAGCTAGATTTACATTTTAATAGATGCAAATATTTTATTTTTGTATTAAACAATGAATTTTGAGCAAATTTACAATATGAAAAAAATATCTAAGTTCTTTCACTATTTTATCTTTAAATACAATCATTTTGCTCAAAATCATGTCTAAAAATAGATCAAAAACTAGTTTCTGCCATTGATAATTTTATCCAAAATTATAAAAGACAAAAGATTAAATGTATTTAAAGCGAGTGCCACAAAAATATCTGTATGCCCGCGGGAAGTTAATCTGTGACTTATGGCAGTTAAACTGATATGAAATATTTCACCAAAAGAAGGGAACGCCTCATTGATATAAAAATCGAGAGGTTTGGATTTTGTAGACCGTAGATATTCGAATTAAAAACGAAGAAAATCTGTTTATTGTAAATTTCAAAAAATGGAAGATTATTTACTCATCCTTCTGGCCACGGCGTGGGTTTGAGCGGCAGCCAGCTGGGCGTGGCTTAACTGTCTTGTCCATTTTTCCCTTCTTGCCTCTTCTGGACTTCTTCTTTGGCTCATCGTCGTCGTCATCGAATCCATCCTCGTCTTCATCTTCTCCCTCAGCCTCATCCTCATCAGCATCATCTTCAACATCGTCCTCGTCGTCAGAGCCAAGCTTTGAGGTTGCGCGCTTCATTTCCTGGTCCTTGAAGATCTTTGTGTTATCTCTTGTCTTGACGAGAATTCTCTCTGTGCCCTCGACTTCCTTGACATCCTTGCGGTCCTCATCAGACTTAAGTGTATACTTTGTGCCGTCAATTGCGTAGATTGTGTATTCATAGATATCGTGGCCGTTTTCATCCTTAAGGAAGACACGTTCGCGGACTTTGAATTCGTGCTCTGGGACCACTTCGAACTTTGGTGCGCTTGCCATGAGAAACTAAAGCTAACGGTTTAGCTCAAAATTCTGTGGGCGACGATAATTTGGCGCCAAAATCTATATCGCCCAATTATCAACAATTATACATCTTTTCTCTTCATCCACCCATTTTATCGACTGTTTGGCGAAAAATGACTTACAAACGTCAATATTCAGTATGATAGTGATCGACAACAGCCATTTTTAAGATATTATTTATTGATAGTTATATGATATGATGCGATTGTATGAGTTACGCAAGTGAAATCAAAACCTTCCATTTTTCAAATTCCTGAGTAGTATATGTATGGGGGTTATTTGCCAAAATTTGCAAATGCCTCTATGACCCCATTTTTGAAGGATTTAAGTCAA
>MRSU01011176.1:0-23721 GCA_008369845.1 Trichomonas gallinae
TGAGAACAGCAGCGATAACCATGACCGAGGCCGAAAAAGTGAGCTTTTTAATAACGTACAAACCTCCGGGGGACATTTGATATATCATTTAGATTCTTTATACTAATTTTTAAAGAAGATTGCAAAATAGAAACTGTAACCATGTGAGCCATATATTGATTTTTGCGATTCTTATAACATGATACCAAAGAATAATTTAAAAATTTATTAAATTTTCATATACTATTAAAATGGATGATATATATTCATATGATGTCGATTTTGCTTTGGAAAATTAGTTTATACTAAAAATCCAAAAATAATATTTAGAACAAATAATATACAGCTTTAATAGTAATCGGAACAAACAACAAATGAATCATTTTAACGTAAACGTGAGGTGAGGAGTGTTGACTTCATTCGCAATTTCTTTTGCAAAACTAATTTGTTTGGAAAGTTCGGAAGCTGAGCACTTAACGTAGGTCATCTTCTCACGATGATTATCTCTGATGTAATGCATGAAATAACCAAGCCTTCCCAAGAACCCAACAGTTGAGAAATTTCCAATTAAATGCGAAAAGAAGTGCCCCCTGATTATATCTTGCTCAGCGATTGGTATAGAAGCGTCTGATATCCTCTTGTTGAACAGCGACAGCTGCCTCTGTTCTGTGTTCGATGATATAACGATGAATGGATAGTCTATGAGGCCTTTTGTCGTTTCGATTTTGAGTTTGTTCAACAGTTGTTTCAAGTTTTTGAGGCGTGGAGGGATCTGCAGGAAAACTTCTGGTGTGGGAACAATCTGCGGCTTTATCGTCATGAGAATCTTGAATTTCTTGTATCGCAGAGCAACTAATGGATACTGTTCGTTATCTATTAATAAAGGAGGCGCGTAAACGTTCATTGGGCCTTTATCTGAGCGACTTAAGCCGATTATCCAGTAGAGGTGCTCTTCATCTTTGATTAGAACGCGTGGAAATAGGTATGGGAACTTCGTTTGGAGACTGACAGCAATTGTATTTGCAATATCTGTTGGAAATGTGGAATAAATAAAGTTTCTACTATGCATGACTGCTAAGTGAACTATTGGTGAATCAGTGCTTAAGATTTGAGATGCTATTTGATTAAATTCTAATTTTATGTTCGGCGGAGGATTTGCCTGGAAAAATGAATCAAATAAATGGATAAACGTAAGATTTGTGTATGAAATGGCTTGTATAATTTGTGCAAATGATGAATTTAATAATTTCGCGGATCTTCTAGAAACGTTTCCAGTATCATCACGGACCGGTTTAGGGAAGAATAAATTGTATAAACGAATGCAGCAGTTTGCAATTGCATATAAAAGATGTCTGTTTGGAGTTCCGAGATTTTTTTTCGAAATCGAGATCCAGATGTTATCGCATAACTCTACAATGGCAATTTCGTGGTGATTGGTAAGCGCATAGTCGACTGGTATTTTATTTGTAAAGAATTTTGCAAATTTGATTAATGTCAAAAATATACCTGCTTGGTTTTCCGCGAAATGCTTGCTTTCCTCGGATTCAGTTCTAACAAAGAACAAAGGTGGGGCTGATAATTCTGTCTTTTGAGGTCTTCCGTCAAATACTAGAAAACACTCAATCAGCGACGCCATGTTTTATGACATTTACTGGGTAGATTCTGAATATTTGCAATATGTTAAAATATTTGCTTCAATTAAATCCGAGTAAGTTGAAAAATATTCGTCGAATTTTATTTTCGTAGAGAATCACATATAATTTATAATAAAGCATTAACAAGCATGACTATGACATGTATTCATTAATATTTAGTTGAATTTTTTGTTTAATGATGAACTTAGCTATCTCAAAAATAAGTGAAGAATCACGTTAAGGATGTCGCAAGGTAACCCACCCACCTGTTTTGCGATACCCCAGGGGAAAAGTGGATGAGTATTCAATTATCGATTAAAAATATAAGTTATTTTAAAAAACTGAATATTTGTATGCAATGAATGCAAACTGGTGCAACAAGCCAATGAAGTTTCCACATCAGTTGTGAATGAGATGTGCTGCAGTGATTATTATAAAAAAGAGATTTTATGAAAAGAAACAAACATAGTATTTTTACTCATACATATTAGTAATCGAAATTATTGTTTGTATATAACCAAAGCTGTTAAATTTTCGAAAAATAAAATTTGGGCAAAAAAACAGATAATATTAAGTTGCCTGAGATTGAACAGATGTATTAATGTTGAAAATGGTTAAAAATAAGTCATATTCAGCTCAAGAATTTCCGAGTTCAAGAATATCATTATACTAGAAGCCAATTAAAAGTATTTCTTCATCTTATTGATGAGATCTGATGGTTTGACGCCGTTATATGTAGGAGCTTTGTTCATGTGGCAATTGAAGTTCGTACAGACGCATTTTGCTGAATTGTAAACGAATTCGTATTTAATACCTCTTTGTTTGCAGATCCATGAAGCAAACATTGAGCAGCTTGACTCATCAGGAGGAACTTCGAAAAATATTGCATCATCAGGCAAGAAAGTTGCATAAACAGATGTAGTTGAATGACCACAAACATAAGCAGAAGCAGTTGACATTATTTCGACCATTTCATCGAAAGTTGTATTAGCATTCACTTCTTTAATTGTGCATTTGAACTGTTTTTCTATTTCATCTTTATAAATTCTTGTATTGTTATCAATTATGACAACATTTCCTGATTTCGTAGAGTTTGTAAACCATGATCTAACGCGTTTCATATAAATTTGGTGTGATGCGAGGAATTGGAGTTGTTCGGCGTAGTATCCAGCTGTTGTATTATCAGGAGATACTGATGGCCAAAATGTTCCGGCTGATGTTTTCGGAATTCGAATTTCTTCAAATAAAAACGTTCCATTTTGCAAGACGGTTATATTTGGAACGTTTCTGAAGAGCTCCGTATGATTGTATGTAGGATTTGGAAGATAAACTGTCGCTGTCGAGTTCGGAATTTCTTGAAATACCAGTGCAAAAGGATATATAACGTCAATGAGCTGATTAAATGTCGAAGGCGTGTTTGCTGCAACCATTATAGCGAATTTAGGTATGAATTTTCCTACGTACTTTTGTTTAACTTGTTCTGCAGGAAGTGGATCTACAACAACTGCTTTTGTGTAATTTGGCGAAAAACGGACATTGTCAAACTTCGATTTTGGCTGTGCTGAGAAGACTATTGTGTCGTTAAACAAAAATGTTGATTGTAAAAATCCCATATATTTATGTGGGAAAGTTAATCGACTCCATCCTACTGGAAATATATCCACGGAGTTTATAGGTAGCATTTCGGACCGAATTGCTCGCCCATCGCACATAACAGAAGTATTAACTGATCCACCGACTGTTTGCAGAGAACAAAACGAAATATTCTCAAGATCGCTCTTTATATCCCAAAAGTTTTTCATTGGATATTCGAAAACTATGCCATTCATATCGGCGCGCAATTTTATTATTGATAAAGCAAGTTGTCGTGGGTATTGTATGAATTTGTCGACATGCAATTCAACTTTTAAGCGGCTATTTTCTGGATATAGCTGTGTAACTTTGATATTCGAGCAGTCTACGATATCTGATCCATCAGGAAGCGGAAAAACAGGCGGATCATTGTAAAAACAGAGCAATACGATTGCTCCTATGATACCAATGGGTATAACAAAGGATGTTCTGAATAAAAATAGACATTCTTTGAGGTCCTGAGCCAAAGTATTCTGTTTTCCCATAAATTTAATATTTACATGACAAATCAATTCAATCTTATCGATTTACACAGCAAAAAATTGTTTACATGACATAATTGAAAAAGCAATGTTTTCGAGATGTAAATAGCATATATAATTGAAATACATTAATAAATTGAAATATCTTTATTAAATTTTTTGAAAAAATATAAACAACTTTTTTATATTTTTTTATTCAAAAATTTGATTTCTTCAATTTTTTCATGATTTCATGCCTTTTTATTTCAGCCAAGAGAGCGCATAATTAGTGTTAATTTCAATAAAATTTAAATATAAAATGATTAAAGAGTATTTTCGAAAATATGAAATATATTTCATGAAAACTAATGCTATTGTAAAAAATATACTGATCATTTCAAAAGATAATATTTCAGATTAGTTTATGCAATGTTCAAAATATGTTAATATAGCTGAATATTTTTATAAAATAATAAAAAACAAATAGAAATGCATTAAAAACTGCAGCATTTTATTTAGTAACATACAAACAAACATTCGTACCATTTCAAAACCTTGTCTCTCGAATTTCTCTTTCTTGGTTGATAAGTTGCTCTTGGTCATCTCTAAGATGAACCTTATCGATTATTTTGCTGATTTTATCCCAGTTCTCATCAAACCATTTAATGAGAACGCGATTATCACGACCAGCATCACGATCAATCTTAATTTCAAGTATATATGAGCAGACTTGCGCAACACTCTTAAGTTCGCTATGTGTTACACCAGATGAGAACTTCTTTTTGAGAATTTTCCATATCTCTGAATTTTCATAATTGAAATCCTTCAATCTATCAGCTACTCTCTTGGCTTCAGCCCCCTGGCCACGCTGCACTTTAAAATCGCTTATAGGAGAGAAGCATGTGAAACTCATATAAAAAATGAAAAGAAAAATAAAAATTTTGAAAATTTTGAAATGTCGTGATTTTAAAAACACGATAAAAATACCCCTTATAATGTAAATTCATATATTTTGTCATTAAAAATGATTTTTCATAAAGAGATTATGTTAAAACGAGAGAAATAATTATAATTAGGTGATAAAATGAAGGAATGTTTGAAATAATGCATGTTTATGCTTTAATTTTGAGTAAAATTTTCAGAATATTTTAGTCAAAACCGTTACATCGAAATTGTACAAAATCATTACTTGCATAATAATATACTTGTTACATATATTTTGAATTTTCTCTACAAAGCGCTAAAATCAAAAATATTTTCAAAATAATTAATTAAAAAAATTTGCAAATTTAATGATCGTAATATCATATTGAAATGAATAGTATTATAAGGTTTCATTATAAATTGCCTGAAACATAGATAATAATTTTTCAAATTATGAATATTGGGTATTATTGATTTTTAATATATAAAATGATATACATATACTGCACATGTTGTATTAATAACATTCAAAATCAAATTTGTCATGAATTTTATGGAGCCAAAAATAAAATTCATATTTTGGAGCGTTTAATTCAAGTATTCTCATCCATGTAAGCTAGTAAATGAGCTTTTAATGGCTGTTTTTCTTTAAATGAGATTTTCACGTCCGTTTAAAAATGAGCGTCCAAGAAGCGACTTGTACAAGTATTGGTGGGTATCAAGTCAGCTTCCCATACAAACCTTACGACACACAAGTAGAATATATGCGAAAATCGATTGAAGCCTGCGAAAATTCCCAATTCGCATTATTAGAAAGTCCAACTGGTACAGGAAAGACTCTTTCTATCCTTTGCTCTACTTTAACATGGAGAGAACAGTCAAACACGCGTTGTCAGATTGTTTATTCATCAAGAACTCACTCGCAATTATCAAATGTAATTACAGAACTTAAAAAAACAAGATTCACACCAAGAGTTGCACATATTGCATCGAGAAAACTGTTATGCATCAACCATCATATAAATAAATACGATAATTTCTTAATCACAAGATTATGTCACAACCTTCGCAGTAAAAAGCAATGCCCTTACGGATTGGATGAGAATCTAATGAGCAATTCGAATAAGGTTCTTACAGCATGCCAAGACATTGAAGAATATATAGAAGCGTGCGCGAATCACATGATATGTCCGTATTTTGCAGCGCAAATCAACTCTGAGCACGCAGATTTGATATTAACACCTTACTCATATATCGTTGATCCAAATGTTTGCCAGTTTCTCTCAGCATCTACCATGATTGGAAATGTTTTAATTTTCGACGAAGCGCACAACTTCGCTGACACTTGTTCTGATGCATACTCAGCTCAACTGTACTTTTCATCGTTGTACAATGCTTCACAGACGCTTTCAAAAATTGATGCAGGAAGATTTTCGAATGTAACAAGGCATTCTAAAGCTAAAGTCTCAGGACCTGAGCTTATGTCTACGAAAATTGTTATCAGCAATTTGAGCACGAAATGCTCGAGTTTAATTGATGCTGATGACGAATTTCGCGAAATTTGCAGAAACGCCGAGTCCTCGTCTCAATCAGTTTTGTACGTCAAAAAGACAACTGAACAGTTGTATACATTCCTAAGAGAAGCCGGTTTATCAAAAGAAAATGCAAGAGTTGTTTATCAAGTCTTAGACATGGTTGTTCAGAAAGGCGAAGAATTGGAACTGCTAAATAATGAGTTTGGATCGATCCAGAGTGTGCTAATGTTCATTGATCTCGTTTTCCCGGAAGGTTCAGAAGCATCTCAAATGTTTGATGAATATTTCTCGATACAATTTACTTCTAATCAAACTATATCCATTCTTTGCTTCTCTCCTGCCATAGCAATGAAGAAAGTCTCTGCATTTCTTCCGAGAACAATGATTTTAACATCAGGAACACTTTCACCGCTTTCATCACTCGAAAATGCTCTTGAATACAAGTTCCCTATCAAGTTAGAATGCAATCACATTGTTAATCCAGAAAATTTCATTGTTGCAATTGCAAACTCGGGAATTTCAGGATTGAAGTTCAATTTCTCATACAAGAACAGGAAAGGAAACGAAAGATTAAGAACAGAAGTAGTAGATAGCATTTCTGAGTTATTTACAATTGCTCCTTCAGGCGCCTTGCTTTTCTTCCCATCTTTCTCGTACATGAACGACATAAGTCCTTCCATTGTCAACAACTGCAGCAGAAAAAAGAGAATCTATGTAGAAGCCAAAGACGCCAATAAACAATCTACTGTTTTAGAGAATTACAAGCGTGATGCAGCGAAGGGAGCATGTCTATGCGCAGTTTGCCGCGGCAGATCAAGCGAAGGCCTTGATTTTATTGATGATTTCGCGAGATTGGTTGGAGTTGTTGGTATTCCATATCCTTCGTTCACTGATTACGCAGTAACTCTCAAAAGGAACTGGCTTGAAGCTAAAAGTCCTGGCAAAGGAACAGCCTGGTATAATGAATGCGCAATTCGCGCGGTCAACCAATGCATCGGTCGTGCTATCAGACATAAAAACGACTACGCTTGCATTGTTCTCTTTGATGAGCGATTTTCAACGATAAGTAATGATCTTTCGAAGTGGATGCAGCCATCAGTCTTTCATTATGATGATTGGTCAACTTTGACTAATGAAGTTGAGCAGTTCTTCAGGTCAAAGAAGGAAGGTTTCGTTATGAGAAGAAGCTCGTCAATTCAATCAGCTCTGTCAAGCCAAAGAATAGTATCATTTTCTCAGTCTTCTGATTTCGATGATATTCCATCACAGAAGCAGTCTCAGAGCACATCACGCGCACCAACTCAAAGATCACAGACTCCATCACAAAAAGAAGGAAAAGCAACAATCGTACATCTTATCACGAAAGAAAACAAAGCAAAAAAGAAAGAAGTCGATAAATCAAAAGTCTTTGTTTCTTTTTTGAGCCAGAGGAAAGAGCCAAAGAGCTCCCAGAGTGATACAGCAAAGCACCCAGCTTTGACACAGACTGAAGTCATACTAAGAGATTTGTGGGCGAATAAGCAACCAAAACCAATGTTGAAATCAGTTTCGCAACCGCAAGTTATCAAAGAAAAGGACGACTCTCCTCAAGAATGTTTGTGTTGCAAGGAGAAGAATAAGGGAAAGCTCTTGAAACTGAGCTGCGGACATTCTATATGCATGGAATGCAGAAAGATCTTCAAAGAAATGGACATCAGCTGTCCAATCTGCAAAAAATAGAATTTTTATATTGTTTGTAATAAAATATTATACTACATATTATGTGAAATATAACTATCATCTATTTTTTCATACCAAAATTATTTATTCTTGTTATCAAGATATAGAGTGAGCTTGACCCAAATATTTAGATGTGTAACAAGATAGATTCTAAATTATCATCTTTCACAGCCGGTATATCCTAAAGACAATGAATTTTTTTGTTATTTGATGAAAACTATTGTTATTATATACAATACTCTGATAAATTCAAAAGAAAAAGATATCATTAAAAAATCTTTTTGTTCTCATACTGTATTTTTAATAGTTTCATCCAAAATATAGTTAATTCAACATAAAACAATCAAATTGCTTGATAATTGGCTCCATTTCTAACAACTATAAGTGTTTCATATAATAAAAACTATCATTACCGAATAAAAAATCGAAAAAAAATCATCATAACAAATTTTAACTTTACATGACAAAAATTAATCAAAAATTTACATAACAAAATTTAATTTACACGACAAAAATAATTTTAAACGGCTAAAAATTTACATTTTAGGGGGAAACCCTTATATTTATTAGAATGAGGGCGACAGGCAGCTTGCGCAGGACAATGAAGGCTGTAAATCGCTCATTACCAACAGACCAGGACATAAAAATAGAGGAAGTGGAAATTGATTCGCGAATACCAACAAAATATTATATCGTTCAAAGTTTTCCAATTTTTCCACAAGACTTCTCAAACAAAGGCCACAAGATATATTTCGAGGACGGAAAGTGGAATGTGATATTGTGGCCTTCGAAAACGTCGAATTACAAAGATGAAGTTCGTTATTTGAGTGATGCTGTAGATAGGATGATGGATTCTATAGAAATCACCGAAGTGGATGAAGAACACCCAGAAAATACAAAACTTCAGATCTTAACACAAAAAGCAGAGTTATTAGAAATCGCATTGGACGAATTAAATCGACAAGTTACGCGTGAGAACAGCGAGCGTGGTGAACTCATGTCCAAAATCATCAAAATGTTCTCATCTGTAATCAATGATATTCCTAATGTTTATAACGAGATTTTAATCAGCCAAAAGAAAGAAAGCGAAAAAGTCATCGAAGAACTGCGCGAATACAACCACACACTGCAGCTGAAAGACCAAGACACAACAGAAGAGCTTAGATCACAAAAAATTTTACTTGATATGCAAAATCAGTGGCATGCTGATTTAGAGTCACAAATTGACGAGTGGAAGGATTCACTAAGCAAATTCAACGAGAAACTCAATTCAGAGCTCAAGAAACAAAAAGATGAATATGAAGATAAGCTTTCTGATCTACAGGTTCAACTTTCAGCTGTTTCCGCAGAGAGGGATGGATATAAGTCCCAAATAGACTGGGAACAGAAGTCAATTCAAGATAAAGAAGTCGAAGTTTTGAAAATGCGCAAAGAACTCGCAAATGCTAAAGCTTTACTCGAAGAACGCGAGCAGACACTTTATACGGCTCGTGCACACTTCGAGAGACAGTTTACGTTCATGAGAGAACAAATGGGACAAATGGCTAAAACAGGAACGACAACAATCACACTTGAGAACATGAACAACATCACTCAGATGCTGCCTCCACGCCACGGCGAACAGCTTCCTTATCTATCCCTTGAAGAAGTCAATAAGAGAATTATTGACATTTATCTTTCAAAGATTCGCCATGATGCTGCATATTATAATGGAACACCTCCACCATTGTATAAATTTGTCGTTAAATATCACGTAGCACTCGTTTTTGGATACAAACTTGCGATTGCGGCCATTTGGCAGTTCATGGATACTTGTGATAGATACAAACATGAAAGCCCTAATGTAGGTATGTTCATGAAACAGATAGAAGAAGAAAGCTGGCAACTTAAAGTTTTGCAATTTTTCGCAATGCTAACAAAAAAAGAACCAGTTGTTGAAACAGGACTTCCTCGTCTTACTATTGTTAAATATATCAACCTTGCTTCGAGAATTTTACCAGACACAGAATTACAAAATCTCCAGAGATTACTAGAAAAGAAAGTAATAAATCCAAAGCGTGGAATGACAGTTGACTTGGATATATTCATGCGAATCTTGCTTGATCTTCTTTTGGATGTCAATCAGACTGCAAGACAAAGAATTATGTTCCAATTCAGAGAGCTTCTCGCTTGTGATGGAACAGTTGAGTTCTCACAGTTCGGAGATTTCGTTTCACGCTTTGCTCCTGACTTCTCTGGCCAGAGAGTTGGAGATATGTTTTTGGAAGCAATGCAAGCGAGTTTTCCGTCGCTTCCAGTCACAGAAAACGCATTCCAGCTTCTTGTTGATCGCGGAATGTTCGAAGAATTTAAGCCAATCCTCAGTGATGATTTTGAGATTCCGAATGCTGAAGATATGGCAGCATTTGTCAACTTGAGATGGAAGACTGACATCGCAGAGCATGTAAATACTGCATTGATTCAGCTGAAAACAGAGAAAATGGCTGAATGTCAAACTTTATTCGCAGAACTTTCACAGATAAACGAGCATATGAAGATGACAGTGACAATACCAGATGCTGCAACAGGCATTTCTCTACTCCATAAGGCTGCATTACTTTTGGTTAGATTAAAATTCCTAAACATCGCGAGAAAAGACGGCGACGACATGCAAAAGGAGATAAGGAAGCTCATAGACTTAGTTTGGAATTAATTTTGTCTTGATATTTTTTGTTTTATTAAATATTTTCTTGAAAATTAATTTATTATCTAAAATTGAAATTGCTAAGTAATGTATAACGTTTAGTATATATGAAAAGTAAAATTTATGACGGATTTACACAGGAACAATAATATCCTTCATGTTTTTACTGTGGTGGTCTCCAGACATCGAAGTTAAGTTTCTTTTGAGGCTTTTCCTGCTTTTCTTTTGGCTTATCTTCTTTCTTTGGTTTATCATTCTTTGGCTTTTCTTCCTTCTTATCATTCTTTGGCTTCTCGTCTTTCTTATCCTTTGGCTTTTCTTCCTTCTTATCATTCTTTGGCTTTTCTTCCTGTTTTGGAGCACTATCATTCTTTGGCTTCTTCTCCTTTATGGCTGGCTTCTGTGTGAATTCGTTGATGAATTTTGTGGTATTGAAATCTTCAACGTCATTAAGTGTAAGTGTATCATTGAGGATTGTGTAAAACTTGCTGCCCTTAACTAATTGAAGGAACTGTGTGAAATATTTAGATTCATCGTTGATTAACATCTTACCATTCAATACAAGGGTTGTTCCATCAGCTGTTAAGCATGAGTAAGCCTTAATAAGTGAAATTTTTGTGCAGCCCTTGATTTTAACTGCATCTTTGTTCTTATCATAGAACGTTTGAACTTGGTCGGTTTCTCCCATGCGAATAACAATTGCATCCGCGTTGTAATAGCTGTCAAGTGTTCTAGTACTTAAGAGTGTTTGAATATAATTCTGGATAAAGGCCTTTGCTGATGCTTCCATAATAGTAAGTGATATGAAAAGTGACATTGGCTACATGAATTTAAGACATGAAGAATAAATCAAAAATTTATTGACAAACGATTTAACTCTTGGGAATAAACGGTCAAAAATTTTACAAAGACTCATCGTTATTTCATTTTTGACTAGTCATATTATTGATTTTTGTGTTTTTTAGATCATTACACTACGGTATATTCAAAAACAACACAATGAAAATTATGACTATTTTTTATACGACAAGTTTTGACACATAAATAATATTTTATGACATGTAAAATTTTTTATTTTTGCTAATAATCATTGTTTAGATTCCCCTATTCACATATAACTATTTTACCATTAAAATTCAGATTTAATGTCAATTAATATCAAAAATATCAAAACTAATTTTTGGTTTTAATCAACATAGAGGGATGTCTCGGAATAAGCCAAAACATTTCAGCTCATGCTTTGTATATGTATACAGGCGAAGTTTGATGCAAAAATATAAAAAAAAACTGCTTTCAGAAGCATTTCTGTTGGGATATATAGATGTGTAGAAAAAATCAGAACTTGTTTGTAGATGTCACCAGTACATCTATAAATTTTTTCAGAAGCAGAATATAGGCAAAGTTTGTAGTAAGTTCTGATTTAAAATACACCTCCACCGACATACAAGAAATAGATGACATTCATGAATGTAAGATACCCGTATAATAGGATTTTTTTGGGTTATGGAGTGAATATTTTGACATGTAAATTATTAAATGTCAAAAATATACGTAAGGTTATACAATAGAAAATTTTATATAAAATGGATACCTGGTCATACAACGTAGGTTGTGGCTTAATAGCCACTGCTCCCGTTGCTGCAGGACATTTCATACTCCTCAAACAAGTCAGATATATCGTTCTTGCATGGTTATGCGCCTTCGTTGCTACAATTGCTTTAGTATTTGTTTCTTTAAGCTCATTATTCACCACAAACCCATGGTTTATTCTATTATACGGAGTCCCATTCGAAGCTGTTGGTAAATGCTTAATTAAATTCGTTGCTTGCCGTCAACCTTTCCTCAGATTCCCATCTAATCGCGCTTCGATCGGTTTGGCATGCGGTGTTGGATTTTCTCTTGCCCACGTCTTATGCTTGTATTACCCACAGATTTTTGATCAACCATATGGCGTCGATTCTAGCTTGAACCATCCATATTACTTCCCGAATTCCTTAGATACAGCAGTTGGATACCACGCAGGTTGCATGTTCCAAATCGGCGTTTCTCTCTTCTTACTTCGCTTTGCAAATATTAATATCTTCCTCGCAGGCCTCATTATTGCAGTTGTTCAATACGGATTTGGTGCTTTATCACAGGTTTCAATTGTTGCGGTTAAATTACCTTTGATGATCATTCTCAGTTATCTAACGGTTTTCACAAGTACCTGGTCTTATAGATACATGGAATTCGAAGAACTCGGCCAAGGAGGTGATGATAAGGTCGATCTTGATAGCGATTAATGTATTAAATACTTATTTTTCGTGGGTTTTACACAATGTAATTAAAAAGGTTATGCTTTATTGTCTGATGAATTTTAAACATATTTTCAACGATATTTTAGTGTTTCACGAAAGATATATTTTTTGAAAAATTAATTTTGTCCAAATTGCGCTCAGTCGATACAGGGTATCACTACATACGTTTTATAATAGAATTCGTTGATAATCATTCGATATTTAACTAAAAAGTTTTGGAAAATGAACCTGACTCAAGAGTACATATATCAGCACATCGGCATCAGCTTTCCAAAGTGGATATGACTATATTTTGCCAATATACAAGTATATTTATTAAATATTTCGCACAAATTATAAACATCATTAAAAAATTCTTGTAAATTCTTATTTTCATTGAGTGCAAGAGTCTAATTGATGCATTGCACTGTTTGATAATGGAAACTGACCAAAATCTTATTATTTGAATTTATAAATTTGACATTTGTAAATTTACAATCCCATCTTACACGTCATATTTTAAAACATTCTGACAATGTAAAATAATAATATATCAAACAATTTTAGTAAAACAAAAAAACATTCCGGTAAGAGTTAAACAATGATAAACTTATAGGTCGTTAGTTGAGTTCAAATAGTGAATTGGGTATTTTGCAATTTTTTTCAATGATGAATTCATCGAATCAATAACACTTGGTAATTCAGGATCCTCTTCAAGCGTACATATATCAGCGATCTTTGTGCTTGCAAATTCTTTCAATCTCTTCATTATTTCGACTTTCTTTTTTGGATGATTCATTTTTATTGGAATAGAATCACATGAATGTTGCAAAATTGATTGTATTCCAACCTTAAGCTTCTGTAATTGCATTTTTTGCTGAGAATCTCGAATTGCAGAAATTTGTTGTAAATTATCAACTAATTTTTGATCAAGAATAGCAAGCTCTGATTTCTGGCGTGTGAGAACCGATTTCCTTTGTGAATCAAACGCTTTATCAATGTTTGCTTTTCGATGTCTTATTTCGTTTTCTTGTTCTATAATTGCTTGGTCTTCAGCATCATGACTACCTCTGAAATCACCAATCCTAGCCAAACCAGCAGCTTGCTTTTTTAAATATTCAACTTGCGGACATTTTCTCAATTTTGCTCTAATAACTTCCAAAGCATATTGCTTTTCAACTTGTATGAGTTCCTTGATGTGCTCGCCTTGCAAATTCTGAAATGAAACATCTGCTCTTAATCTTGCTTCCATTTCTACTTCATTGATGCTTGAATTAATCAGATCACAATTTTCGTAGTAGCTACTGATTATACGATCAATTTCATCAGAAATACTATCTTGAATTTCTGAATATAAATCTTCGAATTCTTGTTGTCGAACTCTCATTAGTTCTTCGCTGACTACACTTGTATCCATATACGATTGTTGTGCAAGAATATGCTTCTGATCGCTTACTTTCGTTTTAGAAGGTGAAACGACAGAACTCATCTTTTTACGTTTTTTTTGAAAGTGAAAATTGTCACTTTTATCAATACTTCATGATCAAAAATAAGACATTGCTTCATCATTTTACCTCTTATAAACATACATATTTGCGCCTTGAAAATATGTTTATAGCATTTAAATACACATATAATGATTGTATTATCGAAAAATTAAAATTCTAATCACGTTTTTCATGTGTAATTCCTTTAACAGCTACATAAATCATATTACTGATAATTGAATAATCAGATTCTTCTCTATAATAAATTATAGTTATAGGAGAGAATGAAATATTTGATAAATGAACAAAACTTGCATTACAAATAATTTACATGTCAGAAACATAAAATTAAATAAGCACTTTTTATTCTGTCACCTTTTAGTAATTATCTCAAAAAAATTATGTTGTCTAAGGAAACATTATTAACAGAGATGCAGACGCGGTCACAAAAAGCAATTCAGAACGAATTGAACGACCAAGTCTACGTAGACGAGAAAGTTGAAGAATGGGGCTCAACTATTATTAAAAATGTTTTAAACGAAATGCAAGAGCTAGGAAAATCAAGATATAAATTCGTCGCAAATATTATGATATTAAAATCTAAAAACAGTCAATGTATTCACGAGGCACAGATTGCATACTGGGATAGTAATAAAGATGTTAAAATTACAACAAAGTGGGCAAACGAAACCATGCAGTGCATATTATCACTCTGGGGATTCAGAACTAGATTCGGCTGAAATAACCACTTATATTGTACCATAAAATATGTTTTTTACTATTAATTTAATTCTTTGAGAACATTGTAATTAAAGTCTCTATTTACATAGTCAAGGTCTTATGAATTTCATAGAATACTTCGACAATTTCACCATTTTTTATTTTCAAAATATATTTTGACCGAAAATTATAGAAATGATCCTAACACCTATCAGCATATCCATGTTTTAATGGAAAATGATATATGCCAAAATATTTTGATTTTAATTCTGATATAATAAGAGATGCTAATATCTAAATAGCATTACGAAAAAACATCTAAAAACACATTAATTTTTCATTCAAACAGTAATACATTTTATCAAACAATTTATAATTTTTTAAACTTCAGCCTGTTCTTGTGCTTTTCGTGCATCTCTTGCTACACATGCTTCATGTCGTTTCTCTCCTTCTATTATTTGCTGAACTTTAGAATCCGGAATAAAAACCCAGCTAAAGTAAGTTTTCCTAAATCCAACAGGTTTCAAACCTCGTTGGAAAACTGGTGTAAACTCCTCACCAACACCAGGCGGATAATCAACGATTGTATAATATTTTTCTTGAATTGTGCCGTTCCTGTTTGATTCGCGAGCTAAATATCTAATACGATCTATCTCAGTATAATTTGATTTAATTTCTCCCTTTTTACGTGCTTCTTCTCTCTGAATTCTCTGTGCTTCCATTTCTTCAGGTAATTTTCCCATTGCAGTAGACCATGTTACAAAAATTGGTCTTCCATTGATCGTTTTCCCATCTAGTCCATCAATTGCGCGCGAAGCTGCAAATTTGTCATCATATTTCACGTATGCGAAAATTTTTCTTTTGTCAGATACGTGACTTCTTGGTAAATATAGATCCATAACTTCACCGTACTCTTTAAACAGTGAATTTAAGTGATTTTTGCTAACATGATTGACGGGGCGAACGAATAATGTGTAAGTCATAGGTTATGTGTCAAATAATAAGAAATGATGCCAGAATTACATGACAAAAATATTATATTACGTGACAAAAATAATATATTACATGACAAAAATTTTGTTACGCGACAAATTACTTTACATGACAAAATTATACATTACGCGACAATTTTATTTTGTTATATGACAAAAAAAAAGATCTTTAAATTTAATTAATGGCAAGTTAATATATGAACACAGTATCATGTGCTAAGAAATTTATGAAAAGAAAAATTGTAGTTACTACAATATATTTTCAAATTTATCATTAAACAGAATTATTACTTGGCACAATATGTAATGATTTTCTTTACTAAGATATTATATATTTATGAGTTGATATTTGAAAAAACTAATAATATAATTTAAATTGAATCATAATGCTGATAATTCAATATAAAAACATGAATTAACAATATAAAACATAAAACATTTATAAAAACATGGTATATCCAAATGGATAAATGGAAAAATTACAAAGTAATGAACAACAAATAAAATAATTTCATTACAAATCATTTGTTTGAGATAAATCCTTCACAAATGGTTGTATAAAGCATTAAAGTTATTTCTTTTCTCAGACTCTCGAACAATTAGTCTGATTTTGTCGCAGTTGATTGAAGCATATGTACTCTCATGAATCTTAACATCTGTAGGTTATGAATAACTGCTAAACAGTTTGTTGAGCTCTTTTCAACAACTATAGGTTTAATTATTAATTTTGTTGGTCTAAATTGAATGTTACTGGATGACGATTGCACTTGATAATATTTATCTGCTTCTTTATACTTATCAAAATAGAACATATGAAGTAATTCATCAAGAGTAGCTCTTTTTGCAGGATTCACAGTCAAACAACGGGAAATTAGTCTTTTGAGTGGATTACTTGTAATATCTGACTCATCATAGATTCCATGCATGATTATTTGTTCCAATTTTGCATCATCGTCATGATAAAATGGAAAACAGCCTGTAGTCATCATATAAATCGTAATACCAAGCGACCAGATATCAGAAATCATCGGATTATATTCCTTATGCTGAAATATTTCAGGAGCCATATAGAATGTCGTACCCTTACAAATTGTACATCTAGGATTGCTTGTTATTATTGTAGATAGGCCAAAATCACCAATTTTAACCCTACCGTATTGATCTATGAAGAAGTTGCTTGGTTTGATATCACAATGAGCGATATTCCACGAATGACAAGCTTGAACAGCTACAATTGCATCATGTATAAGTTTCTTAAGTTGTTTCTCATTCTTTATTTCGCCATTTTTGATCATTTTATCCAAATCATTCGGGCAATATTCCATTAGCATGTAGACATTGTCCTCAAACTTATAATACTGGTATAAGTTGACAATATGAGGATCATCAATCATCTTTAAACACTCGATTTCCGCTTCATTAAAGGATTCAATTGGAATTGATTTTAATGCATAGTATGATTTGTACTGTCTACTGTACACGTAATAAACTGTTCCATAGCCACCTTGTGCAATGAGATCGATGAAATCTATTCCTAGCTTCTTAAAGTACATAATCTCTTCAGAATCCATCATTTTTGATTGAAAAAAAAACTTTCAATTTTTTCATAGAAATGCAATATTCCGGGAAATGACGTCAATATTGATATTTCGATAAAAAAACTTAAAAATTGATAATGATATTCGTTATTGTAAATATCTCAAAAGATGATCAAACTGAAAATTATTTAATGCATACAATGTATATAGTAGAATTAGAGAATAAAAAAATTGTGCTATTCACAATTAATTCTGTTTGTGAAGAAGACAAAGAAAACTTAGTCATCGAAATATTACTAATTAGCGAGTTATTAAGACAAGGACGTAAAATGTTTTTTTATGTTTTCATTCAAAAAATTTTACTTCAGGAATTTTTTTTTTCTTTACAATCTTTTATGTTCGTCTTTGAATACTATTTCATTTTTACGGACTAAATCGAAAAGAAATCGAACATAAAGCATTAATTAAGGAATTGCAGCAATTGCAGCTGCAATTTTTCAATCTATTGAAATGCTATTCATAGAATTAGCGCTGACTGTTAAAGTTATCTTAAAAATGAAATTAATGGCGTTATCATGTGATAGCAATTAACGAAAAATGTTTTGAATTCCAAATTGTGAAAGAGTATTCAATTATTATCCTGTATATTTTAAATAATATACAATATAGCAATGCTGCCATATGATTTAAATCAAGATATTTCAATCTCCCGAAATTGAAATTCAAAATTTATCAGCATTACTTGAGTTCTCAATATTAATTATCTGTATATAATCAAACTATGCAATTATCGATAGCTCGTGATTCTTACTTTAATCTGAAAGGTTATGATTGATTTTTACGAGTTTTCTTTTGGACGAAATATCAACCATATATATATATATAGATGTGACTTGACAAATCCATTATACTTGTTTTGATTACATTTATGTTTGATTTGTAAAAATTAGTTTTCAAAACATTTAAATTGCCAATAGAAGTGATTTTTAGACAAATACATCATGTTTACCAACAATATATTTGAATAAAGTGCAACATTACCACAAAATACATTATTCTGAAATTCAGCAAATATCAATGGAGTTTCATCACATATCCACTAATTGTTCAATGGAATATGGAGAATATATTTGCAAAATGCCTTGATACTGCTGCAGTAGAATCCTCTTTTGAGTAAATTTCATTATGCATAATCTGTAAAAAAAATTGTTTTCTCAAAAAGGTTTCTACAGCATAAAAAAGGTGCAGACACAAGATTTACAGTCATTTTTGAGAACCCAAACTCTGGGAGTGGAATCATTATGTGACGAAGAATAGGTCAATTAAATATCAAGTCTCTAACAATATTATTGCAAAAATAAAAATAAAAAAACTCTATGAAAAAAAAAAAAAAAATGGCCAAAATTCAATATATATACCGCAATAACGGTTTCCCGGGTCCACTGCATCAAATTATGTTTCTTAGCTAAGAAAGACTCATTAGTGACATTAGTCAAATTTAGTCAAGTTTTTTGATCAGTTCATTTCTATTGATGTCTGATACTGCTTCAAAGCCTTTTTCAATCTACGATGTTACAATTCCTGAATATATGGCCGATGAAGTACAGTTGCAAGACACAATAACATTGCTAGTAGATGATAAAGAAAATTTTTTTGATCATTCTCAAGAAGTCTTGATCTTGATACGCCAAAAACCGCATTTAGCTAAAGAGTCAGCTAAAGTATTAAAAGATATGTTCATCAACATGGAAATTCCAAATGAACAATTATTACAATTAATAAAATCAATTTATTTGGAGTTTCCTTCTGTTCGCAAAATTTTTACAAACCCAAATTCATGGTATCTTCGCAAATTATTTCAAGATGAAGGTTTGTTTAAAAAATCAATTTCTCTACCGAAAATCGAGCCAAAAGATTTCCCAAATATTACTACAGAAGAGCAGAAAAATGATATATATAGGCATTTATACTCAAAAAATAGTCCATTGTACTTAATAGAGAAAGATTTATTTGATGAATTTACAGATTACGTTGCAAGACATGATATAAATCTATCAGATAATGTCACAAGACTATCATTGCATAGTAATACGACTATTTATACAAATTTCATGCAACAAGCTATGCAATGCGGAGCAACAAAAGTATTCAAATTTTTGGTTGCAAATGGGGTAGAACCCGATAGCATTAATTCGGCAATAGTTGGAAATAATCACGAGATCATTCGTTATTGCATGAATATTAATTTGTATAAGAGTTACATTCTCAACGCAGCTGCACAAATACACTCATATACACTCATTGATTGGATATTAACAAGTAATATTTATTTTATTGTTGATCCTTTATATTTGAAGATGAATGCTAGACTATTTATCCATCAGAGTCAAAACGATTCGTGTAATGGTTATTTTCATGGACGATTAATGTCTTACACTCTGAATGAGATAAGATATTTATTTGAAAATAATATAATTGAGTTTAACAAAGATTTTCGTCATTTAGTAATAGCATGCCGCCGCTATGACATTTTGAAATACCTTATTGGGACAGGCTATAAGATACATCCTAGTGATATACCATTCCGTGGTAAAGGAATGAGGAATTTCATAGTTTCTAATATAACTGATTATTCAATTAAAGAAGATTATTATTCATTTATCGCCGCGGCGGCAAAAGTAAGATCAATACGATTAATCCAACATTTTCTTGATAATGGATGTGATATCAATGAGCCATGCGAATCTCCACCGTTGATTGTTGCAGCTGAAAATGAAGATGTTCAGATTACTGCATTTTTATTAGACCACGGAGCTGATCCAAATTTAAGCGACTCACATTCCTCGACACCGTTAATGTATGCTGCTATGCGTAGATCATGCAAAATAGTAAAAATGCTAATTGAAAATGGTGCCGATGTTTTTGCAGCAGATGAAAGAGGTTTAAATGCTTTACATAAATGGGCATTTGGACACCAAAACATTGAAATTCTTAAATTGTTATTATCAAAAAATATTGACATAAATTCTGCCGATTGTTATGGCAACACTGCTCTTCATCGCACTGCATTTTGTGGCACGATTGATACTGCAAGGTTTATGATAGAACATGGAGCTAACATCAATATTAGGAATAATGAAGGTCAAAGACCATTTGATAATATTGACCGCCAAGAAATGAAAGACTTATTTGCATCATTTCAATCTAAACTTCAATAATTATTGAAATCATATTTTATATTAGTTTATTATTCCTTTAAAATTAAAATATACAGAATTTTACTCACCTTGGGTATATGCCATGAAAATATGGAATGCTACTTGTTCTTTATAATTTAAATCATTTGATTCATTTTTTTGTTCAGATTTTTCATTGTCAATTAGTGGTATTTCAGCATGACAATCCATTGTAGAATACAGACTTAATTGGTTGACAAATAAAGTTCTATTTTTTGCAATCTGCGGATAATTTCCAAAATATGACAAATTTGAAATATGACAATTCTCCATTGAAAGAATTCCATCATTTCGTATCAAACTTCCAATTCCATTTTGACAATTTTTCCAAAACAATGATTTTGTCACCGAGCATGTTCCATCATAAACATATAAAATCCCATCATTGCTGGTTTGCTGCGAGTTATTTATCAAATTACACAAATCAAAATATGATGGTCCACGCACTAGTGTGCATCCGAATCCATTTGTTTCATAATTATTCGCAAATGAAGATAAATTAATTTTTATATTTGCTGCGGCGTTTTCTGTCATTAAAACTGAACTATAATGAGCAATGTTGTCACTTATGTTTACTGAATTTATTTTAGTATTATCATAACGGATTGTAATTATTCCATATCCATTATTGGTGGTAATGCAATTGATTCCTGATCCTTCAATATGTGTACTTTTTTGGCAGACTGAATTTGAAAACATTCCGTCTCCACTGCTGTCACAATTTATTGCACAAAAATGTCGCTCATAAAAAACGCCATTCGAACTTATTATATTCACTCCACCTCCGTTTCCATTGCTTCTACATGTGTCAAACATGCAATCCGAATGAAGGAGGGAAAATGGATTTGAAGAAAAGTAAATCGCAGAACTGGAAATATTCCTAAAGAAACTGAATAGAACGATACATTGGTTATTTGTTCCTGAAGTTATTCGTGAGCTATATTGCGTGTAATTTGATCCAGAGAATGTTGTTCCAATTGTTTCTTGCCATAAATCTGTTGCAAAGTCTGCGTGTGGCATTATGCAAAATCTTTAAATGAGAACTATCAAGAGTAAAAAGAACGAGATTTATGCCAGAAAACATTAATGCAAACAAATTCTTGTGAAGAAAATGAACATATTTGACAGTTCAAATTCTCAAAAATAAGGCGATAAGAATGCCAGATCTATGATCCATGAAATAATAAATATCACAAACGAATAAAAATTTTCTTGATTGTTCTAAGGATGCTTGTTTTTTGGAACTTTATTTTGTAATATATCTCTGTATATGAACTAGTAGCAATCATATAACTATTAAAGATATAGTGAGTATATACTATAGTATACATGACATAGTGTTTAAATCTATGTCACATGTTTTTTATCCTAATAAATGTCAAATAATATATCCGAGAATGAAAAATTGGAAAAAATGTAGAGGTCTTTATATCAATTCTAGAACTGAATAACTACCAGTTAAAATAATTCATATGCATACATTTGATTCTCTTCAATATACATATATGAGTTAAAAGAGTTAAAAAGTATACTTTAGTTGTTATCTGATATTTAAAATTATCTATAAACTAGTTTTTTTACGGTAAAATCGAATTTTCACATCATAAATCGAATTATAACTCAATGAGTATAATGTGAAGCAGAAATTGGGCTTGTGTTTAGTAATATCCACAGGAAACTCTAACATCTCATCTCAGAAAAAATTCGGATTTCCTTTTAACCATTGCAATTCCGGACTCAATATAAGAAATCCTACAAAATTGCTATACAAGAAAATTTGGTACCTACTATAAGTGTGTGCACAGTATGAGCATCAGATATTGCTCTGATGTTGCAAAAAAACGCTCCAAAATAAACGGTTTTGTCAAAAAAATTGAGAGGAAGGATTCCAGTTTGAATTTCTCGATGGATTTTGAATATTTTTGCAAAACTAAAACACATTTGTATAACATACAAATCATATATTAATAATTTACCACAAAATGTATGTGATCTGAATATTTTCAAAATCAGAACATATTGTTGAAAATAAAAACCACGAATAATCACGAGATATTTTAGGTCTTTACTAATATAAACTATAAAAAGCAAAGTATCAGTTCAAAGGTACTTCTTTTCATCAAAGATTCGTTGTTGAGCTTCAAGAAGCCAAAAATCTAACATAACTCAAGATAGAACCTATTTACTATGATTGAACTTGGCGATATGTTTATAACTAATATGACATGTTAAATTGATCGGAGCACATTTGCGTTTTTTCTATATTGGATCAAATTCGAAATATCATATCTCTTACATTTACACAATATTGATAAACTTTCATATATAATAGAGGGGAGGCTAGTTCTCATATGATATGTGTTAATAGAATAGTGTTTATATATTGAGATAATTGTCGATTTTTAAAAATCATGATTTAAAATTGAATGTGTTAACAGATCAATGGAATTCTTAAATCTGTATATATAACACTCGAACACTATTTCGAATAATAAGACAAGATCAAACTGTAGGTTAATCTTCTAGTAAATTCGCCCAACTTGTTTTTTTTTTTTTTTAGTGTGTGTGTGGATAAATTAATATTTTGCTGTAAATTTGCAATACATATGTATTGAGGAGAACATAATAATTAATCAACAAAAATTGAATTTTTTGAAGATACGTATTTAAGTTTGAAATATAGAATGAGAAAAATCATTTGCCGTGTAAACAAAAATTTGCCACGTAATGTCAATACAAATTACGATAAAAACGGTTTGAATGGCCTTTCTTTTTAGATGACACATCTTCACCAGGAAACACTCCAGAAGGCCATCAAGGATGTCCTCGAGGGCGCTAAGACAAAGAAGCGCAACTTCCTCGAGACAATCGATATCCAGCTCAAGCTCAAGGGCTACAATATCTC
>MRSU01011179.1:0-14751 GCA_008369845.1 Trichomonas gallinae
TTATCACTGACTCGATTCTGCAAGGTGCCATTAAGTAATTGCACCCCCTTCAATCAGAGTACCCAATATTTCAGCTAGTATATTTTTTTAAACAAGCAAATACATTATGATAAATGATTAGCTTGAATCAGTATATATGATTTATTGAAATATTTTTGACTTTTATTGTAAATTATTATATTTCAATTTTTATTTTCATGTTTGGATCAAAAATATGAGGAAATAGACAGAAATTTATAGGTAATAATGTTGTTTTTATGATATCAAAATCACTTTTATTAAATGGGAAACAATACATCTGATACATTAACTTTATCAGATGAAATTTGGAATAGAGATATCGAAAAAATGTTCACATCAGCCAAAATGACAGAAAGTTTCGATTTCAAAGCTAAATATTTGATTCCAATCTCAGCAAAAAATGAATCTGGTGAAAAACTTCTTTACACTTTTATATCAGATACTGGAACTATACATTGCTTATCACAGATACTACCTGATATAGAATTCACTCAACAAATCGATTGCAAACAGATTTTAAATTATTTAATCTTGAATAACACATCATTTGCGCTTTCTACGCCAGAAAATATACTTATACTTCAGTATAATAATTCAAATTTCGATATTACAGCAGTTGCTATTGCAAATTCACAATTTTTGATTCATTTAAACGATAAAAATTTCATTTCTATAACAGGAACAGGTAATATACATTTAATTACAGAGGGTAAAAACCAAAATTCTCTTGCAAAACTTGAAACAAACGATAAAATACTTTTTGCAACTTTAATGTCAATAGATCAAAAGATTTTACTTATATCAACAGAGAAATCATCATATATGCTTCCACTTAGTAACCCAGCAGTTAAAGAAATTTCAACTTTTTCGAATGCAACGAAAATAATTTGCGATGAAAGAGAAGTTTATTTCACTAAAACTAGTTTGAATGGATTGTACAAGTGCATATTAAAGCCAGATTTCGCATTTTCTGAGCCAGAGAACATCACAACGCAAAATGAAAAAATTGTTGATTTTGTTTTGTTAACAAAGAAAGCTGTTCTTGTTTTGTATCAATCAGGTGTAGTATCATATCTTGGTGGTGCAATTGGTAAGCAAATTTCGTTTGCACCTGTATTTTCTGCAAAATCCATATTTTTGCTATCAAAAGTCGGTTTCTTTGTTGTTTTATGCAAGGATGGGCATATTTTGCTTTGCAAACATCCAGATGGGACAAATCCAGCAGAGAAAAATGAAAAGAAATATATTGAGTTATCATGGCTGCACAAATGCGAGATCAACTTAATAACGAGCCTCCAAGAGTCTTCTTTCTTGACATATGACGCAAATGAAACAGCAATTCTATGGGAAAATCTTCCAAATTGGTGGAATGCGCCACACTTCTTAGATATGTTCGGAGAAAGAGACAATACAAGCCAAAAGTCACACTAATCATTCTTATTTTGTCTTATTAAATTTTATTTTTTAATAAATTCGCTCTAAGTTCTAACAATCTCAGCTTATTACACAAAAGTTCATTGCTGTAACATAATTCATATGAATTTTGAATTACTACAAATATATTTCAATTCAAATATTCAAATTCATGCAGTATTTCATCCTTTACTGTTATATATTGCTGATGCATATTGTGAATAGTCTATTTTATTACGAAAAATTTAAATTGAGTTAAAATATAAATAAAAATCGATTTTTATACTAAAGCAAATACTAATTTAAAGCTTCTCAAAGGCCTGAACTTCATGGCCTTGTGTGCCTGGCTTGTCCCAAACTTTGATGTTGTAAAGACCTTCGTTTGTCTTAACTTTAGCATCAAAGAGGAAGCCCGCAACAACTTGCTGTGTAGCACTTTCGATACATTCGTATTCTATGTGAGTTCCATATTTCTGATTGTGTTCAGTGATAATAGTACGGAAGAGATCCTCTGTCTGTGGCTCAATGTTTGCCTTGTGAACTCCACCGCAAATGCAATCGTGATGCATCTTGAAAAATGAAGTGAAGCAAGTTTCTCTCAACTTTGCCGCTTTTAATTTTACAAAAAGTGACAAAATTTAAATTTATTTGTCAGTTTTTTGTCAATTTTTTTTGATCAAAATTTTTTTTCTCGTGTAGAATGTTGATCATGTTATTTCACATCTATATTGACATGTATTGCTTATACTGATATTGCACCATCAGATTGACTCCTTATAAATCATTCATGATCCAAAAACGGATCTGACCAAAACCATCATAGCTATCGTCGTTGTTTGTCAAAACCCTCATATTATTGGTGCTATTGAATCTTTATATGAATCTGCATGAAATACTCAAAAACATGGTTTAATTTTAATCAAAAATTTCCTAAAAGCGAAATACTGCTTTCTTTACAAATGAAAAAATTAACTTCAATATAAAAATCAATATATTATGTTTAATAGGTCATATAACTAAATTATTAATAATTTGATAAATTTCTTCTTTAACATTCGTCATTTAACTAATGCTTTTATTTACAAATAGTTCAATTTTGTTGAATTCAACTTACAAAGTTTAAAATTATCAAAATAAATTTGAAAACAGATCAAATATTTGAATTTGTTAGTAACAAAGACAGTTTAGTATCTATAAATGTATGATAGTATTTATTGGAAAGAACATAGAAATGATTTGGTGAATCTTTTCTGTATTTTCGTAAAATTAGTGAACATATTGGTAGAATAGAACGCAGATATAAAACAAGTTCGTAATTTCTACATCGAATTAGAAATAAATAAATGATTTCGATCTAATCAATATCATTAAGTGTTGCTGTAATAAATGGATGCTTAAGTGCTTCTTCTGCAGAAATTCGCTTTTCTGGGTCAATTGTGACGCATTTCATAATAAGATCGATAAAGAGAAGCCTTTCTTCCTTGACGGAGGCAGGGAGATCAGCAGGATCTGGGTATCTGTATGTTAAAATATTTTCTGGAATTGTCTTATAAATCAGGCAATTCTTCCAATCTTCGATATTCTCTTGATTTTCCTCAGCAAGCCTCTCGGCTGACTTCATGGATCCATCAGGAAGGAAGAATGAGTATCTGCGGTGGCTTTGGTCGATCATCTTTTTCGGGAATGGTCCAACCATGCTGTTAATTACGTACAACATCTGGACTTCCGAGTTGCCTGGGAAGAGTGGAACACCAACCATCATCTCAAAAGCCGCAACTCCGATCGACCAGATATCGATTTTACAACCGTATTCTAAGCGTAACAATACCTCTGGGGCCCTGTAAAATCTTGATTGAACGTAGCATGGGTTGGCGTGACCCTCCAATCCAGCGCAATGATAATCTACAACGATAAATTGATTTGGATCTTTCGAAGATTGAAGAATATTTTCGGGCTTGATGTCCATATGCATGACACCGATCGAGCTGAGATCTGCGAGCGTACGGAAAACCGATTTCATGATATTTTGAATCATTTTTAATTTGAGTCCTTCTAATTTTACGTCCAAAAGCAACTGATAGACAGAACTCCCTAGCAAATCCATGCATATGCAGGGGAATTCTTTCGTCAAAATCGTATTTCTGTAATAACAAAGATTATGTTCAAATAATTGTGGACAATTTGCTCTCAACTGTGTGTTAGTTTGCAAAAAATAATATGCCACCATCTACACTTTAAAGTGTAGATAGTAGTATGTAATGAAAACATACGTATTCTAAAACATTTGCTTCGAAAACAATTGAATTTGCAGCATTTGCGATTAAAGCTGGTACTTTAAGAGCATAGCAGTGGCTATCATCAGAAGGACCATTTTCATCGCACGCTTTGTAAACTCTTGAGAAACCACCGGATGCAACTTTCGAGAGAATGCTGATTCTCCGTCCGTTCTCATCCTCTATGACATCGCCTTTCACGAGCGGCAAAGAGGTCTTGGCTGGGATTCTGTCCATTTGGTCATCAGAACGATTGTCATGAGGATTCATTTTTCTAAATTTTTTTTCGATTTTTTTTAACCGTTTTTTGTTGAGTTGGCTTATTAAATTTAGATCCATAATAGCCTATAGAATCAGTTTTTTCAACTAAAATCTCGAATTTCTCATTTTTCGCAAGATTACACCGGATTTATTGTTTTTGAGGTTCTTTATTGCGACTAAATTAATCACTATATGATTTAATAATATTTTGCCGTTTTAAAATTCCAAAAACTCAATAATATTTTGAATTCAATTTTGAAAAACGAACATTGAGCGACTAAAAATTAAGGAAATAAATGCATTGGTGATGAGACTAAAATATCGACTGAAAATCAAAAATCGTGACAATACGCTCGATCATTATAAAAACATTTTATGGTAAAATCATTCTAGATATCCTGCTCTATATACATGTGCTAGCAATTATGAGTGTTGAAAGTTATATTGAGCTGCACAAGGCGTTTTTCGCATGCTTCTTTTTAAATTTTTACAAAAAGTATATTTCATTGGAAGGTTTTTCTCGCACTAATAAAATTGATCTTAAAAACTAAAGTGGTAGAAAAAATTTACATTTTTAATTTGAAAATTCAAAGAAATTTTACGGGCGCAAAAGCATTAACAAATGTTATAAAAATCCGCATTACCATGAGAAGATTTTCAAATCTTCTCTAAATATATCACAGAGCGCCAAAATTCAACTAAATACAAGCATGATACTATTAGATCATGCATATTTAGTCATATTATAAATAAAGAATATGGTGCTGCAATATTTTATGAGTCTACTAGAGTTTTAAATGTATATTCAAGCATATTTCAGTATTGTAATACAACTCAAGCAGGTATTATTACGATTAACAATGGAAATTTTCAATGTTGCACAATGTTTAAAAATCAAGCAATTTTAAACGCAGTTTTCCGAAATACTAAGAATTCTAAAATAAATTTTTGTTCAGCATTTGATTGCGCATGTACTTCACATCCTCTTGAATCGAATGGAATTTTTGAATTGAATTCCTATAATTCGAGCCAAATATTTTCTATTAATCAAGCTTCGGCTTTAAGATCAGTAGGACGTGCAAAAATAATCTATAGCCAATTTATCGAGTGTGGACCAGACAACTCTGGAGCGACAGTAGAAACATACTTAGAAGAAAGTAATTTTACAATGTCAAATTTTGTCAATATGACATCAATTTGCTCTGATTTTGGCTTTCTTACAATTGGAAAAGCTCATCTTTTCATGGATAAATGCTTCATTGAGATCATAAACTCCAAGATATTCATTAGTACATTTAAGCCTAATGGAACTGAGCGCATTACTATTTCGAATTCAAACATCATCACAAAAGTTTCTATCATCACATCAATTTTAGATACAACATTAGTTAATACGCAGCAATCTCGAGGCGAACTAACTTTTGCAGACATCACACTTACTTCCATTCCATCTTGCAACTATTCAGAGAATGAATGCACTTGTGAAATGAACTCATTGCTTTTCAATAATTTCCAGTTCTTTCTTTTATTTGAAATATTTATTTTGTTTGAATTTTAAACATTTGTTTCTCACTGAAATGGACTGCTTTATTTATATATTGCATCAAAATATAACCATATCAAAGAAAGACATAAAAAGATTCAAAAATAACCTTATTGAGGACATTATTTTGTCACTTTTCATTTTGTAATAAAACAAAAAATAATAAAATCATGATAAATCTGTGGCAACATGTGATTTACGTTCACTGATGCTATTAAATCGTTTGTATAATGTTAATAACATACATAATATAACGAAACTCTTATTGTAAAATGAATAAATCACAAATCTCGAGATTTATTTAATAAAGTTTGTGCAAATACCATTATTTACAAGAGCAAATGATTTAGGTCATAATATTCATATACTAGAACATCATTATGCTTGGTGTGAATTTTTCAATTATTCCGCAATAAATTTTCACGAATCGTTAAAAATAAAGATTTTTTTTTCATATTGCAATTTTCGTAGTATCTCAGATGGAGCTATTATAGTAAAATGTTTCTGATTGTCTTGTTGAAGACACTCATTTTTATTCAGGTTCCAGAAATGATAAATGAAGCGGAAATTTGTATATTTATAGTATGAATATTACAGAAGCTAATATGATTACTGATAACATTTTTGCAGTTGTTATCTATGATAGACATTCATCAAAAATTTCATGCAATTATTTGAATAATATTGGTGGTTTTATACTTTTAAGATTTATCGATTGCAATGAAGTTAATGTTGAAAAATGTAATTTTATAAAATAATGAAGCAAAATCATCATCGTATTTTGATGCAAGTCTTGAAGTAAAAAAAAAAAAAAGACATTACGACTGTAGTATTTGATAATTGTTATATTGCAGATCATGTAGATATTCCTTCTGAGCGATCAATACAGATTATAAATAATGCAGGTTCTGAATTCGATATCGAACTTCCCATTTATCCAATCAAATGTGTTGATAAATTTGATTCCGAACGATACAAGACATATATTCGAGAGTTTGAAGGCTTATGCTTATTTTCTACACTGCATTTTGCACATGTTGAATTTGTTTGCAATAACCATTTTAAACAATTACAAATCAAAATATATAACCATATTAATAATTTTGTTACTTTATATACTGGAATCAAGAAATCTGTGGTTATATGAGATTTACCTTCACCGATGCTATTAGTATAATGACATACATAATAGGACGAATAAGCTCTTTTTTTCATAACAAAAAAATCTCGAGTTGCTTATTTAAAATATGTAAATATCAATATTTACCTTAGTAAATGCTTTACGTCGAAAAATTCATGAATTTTACAATCCATATTATAGCTAATGTGATCTATGCAACCATATAACATAGATTTAAACAACACATACTAAAGGTGCGCAATAGATACAGTAGAGCTATAAGAGTGACATAGTAGAAAATCTCAAAAAAACAATAGGATATTCACAGAGTTTGAATGACCGCATTATCATAAATATTCTGATAAACAAAAAAAGAAGAAGTGACAATATTAAAATATTAAAAACTTGGGGTACTCCGTCCCATTTTGCGGCACTCATAGCTATTGGAGGTGATTATAAAAAAGACGAAATTTGAATTAAAAGTGCCAAAAAATATGGATACTGCAAAAGATAATTTTTTGAAGTTAATTCTGCTTGGAGATTCAGGTGTTGGAAAGACGACGGCCGTTCTTAAATATATAGGCGAGAAAACACAAGATTTAACACCAACAGTTGGTGCTGGTTATTATCGGGCAAAGGTAGAAGTCGACGAAAAGCAACATTTTGTTACAATATGGGATACTGCAGGTCAGGAGATGTACAGATCTCTCGTACCTCAATATATGAGAGGTGCTCATGCTGCTGTATTGATGTTTGATGTTACTTCTGAGGCTACATACAATGGATTAGATGAGTGGATACAGTTCCTTCGCTCAAGAGATTTCGAAAGTCCAATAATTCTTTTTGGAAATAAAATTGATATAAAAAAGAGAGAAATACAATCAACGGAAGCAGCATTATATGCAGAAAAACGCGGATTTATGTACATAGAAGGCAGTGCTATGACTGGTGAAGGAATTAATCAATTATTCTTCTCATTGACAGAAGCTGCATTAAATTACACGAATGTACTTACTAGAACTCATGATGAGGGATCTAAATTACAACCTTCAGAATCTACATCAGATTCAAAGAAAAAATGCTGTTAAATCGCATAAAAATGTTCATGTTTTACACTACTCGAGTTACAACTGATATGCTTTTGAAAAATTTACGCTATCAAACAACATTTAAATATTTTTATTTTATTATGTTACTAAATATTCAATGATTCGAAGACAAATCAAATAAATGTGCAAGTAAAACCTAATAAATACAATACAGACGATAATTTAAAATTCTAAAATTTCAAATTAAAAAATTATCATTTTTGTACAAAATGTAAAGGATAAATGTATTAGTTTACATCTTACTTAGCTCACTTCATGTAATTCATTAATAAAATCCGTCAAATAAAAAATCAAATTTAATATAAAAATTCATTAAATGTTGAAATTACGAGTTTAAACATTGACATTTTCAATAGTAATAATAAAGATAGTTTTAACATTAAAATAAACAACGAAAAAATCACTCATAGGAATAATTATACGAGTTAACGTAAGAATCCGCGTTCGAATATGCGTAGTCGTCATATGTGTATTCAGTGTTGTAAGAATAATCCCTTGGATGCTGGCTATATTCGGAATATGAATAATCAGGATTTTCTTTTCTTCTTCTAAGCTGTTCCAGAAGATCATTGACGATATTCTTCCTTCTCCTCTCGATCTCTGCTTCTTCCGCTCTTCTTTGTTCTTCTTCCTGCCTCATTCGTTCAGCGCGTCTCTTTTCAGCAATTTTCTTCTGATATCTTTCGATGATTTCCTGAATTAAGGAACCAGAGTCACGCTTTTGCTTGTGATTGCTGATAGGCTGGCGATATGGATACTTTTTAGGCGATTTGTGACGAGAATCATTAAAATGAACATGATTTCTTTTTTGCTTTGCGATTGGAGACTTTTCTGAGATTAAATCG
Source organism: Trichomonas gallinae (assembly GCA_008369845.1). Lineage (NCBI taxonomy): Eukaryota > Parabasalia > Trichomonadida > Trichomonadidae > Trichomonas > Trichomonas gallinae. The sequence goes on from MRSU01011179.1 coordinate 8,586, forward strand.
TTAGTATATGAGTATGTATCATTGTTGGAACAGTTTTCTGATAAATATGATGAGTCAGAGAGAACTTTTGAGCAATATGGACAAGTTCTTTGCTTCTTTGAGCTTCCATAGCTGGTGTATGATCTTGGAGAGCATGATGAGTAATACTGGCTGGAAACATAGCTTTCGGACGTTGAATAGTTTGAGATTTGAGATTCTTCGTAAGATTCATCTGATGGTGAGTCTGTGTAGTCAAAAAGTGAGTCTCTATCAATGTCTGAATCATCATCCAATGAATCTGAGGGAATTTCATCGAAATCATTCAAAAGATATTTCTTGTTGTATTTGTTAAGATTTGAGTGATGTCTTCTAGGCTTATAGTGATAATCAATATCAGATTCAAGGGAGTCGGACTCAGAAACAAGAATTGCTTTCTTTTGATTTGAATCTTCTGAGTCTGTGATTAAAACAGCTGCATACTTTTTGGGTGACGATCTAACTAGTTCTTTGATCAATGCTTTGCTATCATTAGTCTTAAAAGAAGACTTTCTCATCAAGGAAAAAATCTAAAATAAAACACAAAATTAAACGTACATAATAAATCATTTTAAAATCTCAAATATATTTACATGTCATTTTCATCTCAAATATTTTATTTACAAATCAGAAATAATATTACACGACAAAAATAAATCATTTGTTATTTTAATTTTACATGACAAATAATTAAATTTACGTGGCAACAAATGTCAATATTTTACATGACAAACTATTGATATTTACGTGACAATTATTGTCAATGTAATAATTTACATGACAAATAACAAAAATGACATATATAAATTTTAGATGTCAAAAATTATCAATTGAATACTATACGTGTCAAATATGAAAAATAAATTTAAAACGTGACAGGTGTACGTTTAGTCTGGAGAATGAGTCAGGATTTGGGGAATGAAAACTCCCCTCCTTCTGAATCTCGGTCTGGTGTCATTAAAATGATGCAAGAACAGCTACAAGACTTGTTATTTTATAGAAACGAATATGAAAATATGGAGAATCGATTGAAAATTGCGGAAAATGCATTAGTTGTTCAAGAAGAGCAATATAAACTACAGATAGATGACCTTCTACAAGAGATTGAAGGTCTCAAAAAACAAAATGCACTTTTAATTGATCAAACAATGAGATTTAAATCCCAACAAATCGATGAAAGCCAGAAAATTCTTAAAGAAACAGATGTAAAAGTCAAGATATACAAGGATAAATACGATGATTTGCTCAGAAACTCTTCACAAGAAACAGTTGCACGCGAAAAAGCTAAAATCGAGAAGATGAAGCAAAAGAATAAAGAGGTAGTTGATCAGCTGTCGAATGATCTTAAAGCTGCGAGAAATCAACTAAGGCAAAACGAAAATCAAGTATCAGAACTTAAAAGTTCAAACAAAGAACTCAAGAATACCATAGCACAACTTAACAAGCAAATTACAGATCTTAAAGACAAAAATGCATCATTGCAAAAAGATATTAATACATTATCAGCAGATCATAAACGAAAAACAGATTTACTTGTTCAACAGAGAACAAAATTACAAATGGATGCGATTAAAAAGAAGAAAACTGACGAACAAGAAAAACAAAATCAAGATAAAAATAAAAAACAGTTAATGTTAAAAGATGGCGAAATTGCACGACTCAACACAGCACTGGAAACAGAAACTAAACTCAAAAAGAAACAAGAAAAACGCAACGAACAACTACAACAAAAATCTGCGAATACAATTGCAAAATTGCAAACGACAATAGCTGCTTTGCGTGATGAAAACGAAATCCTTAAGCAGTCAAAACAAGAATCCGAAGAAAGCGAGTCATCAATGGAAGTTGAACTCGTTTTCTTGAGAAACCAAAAGAAACAACTCGAAGAGAAACTTATTGCAGCTCAAAAACTCCACCAAAAGAACCAAAAGCTCCAGCAAGTTGTTGGACAGCTCAAGAATGCTGTTGAGAACCTAGAAAACAGTGCCTCTTCATACGAAACTGAAGCGCAAACGAAAGAAAATGATTTACGCTCAGTTTTGCAGAAACATTTTGAAGGAGTTGAAGATACAACAGAATGGGTTGTTTTAATTGCTATGGCAGACAAAGCTCTCGATGAAACAGAGACACTCAAGAACTATGCCGAAAAATTAGAATTGAAGTTACAGGAATCTAAAGATAAAAGAAGGAAAATGTCTGAAGAATTATACAGCTCCCAACAAAATCTCAATGATCTACAGAAAGAAATCGATGAAGTCAAATCGCAAATGGCATTAAGAATGGCAGGATCGAAGCGAACAGTCTTCACAGGAAGCAGCAGAGGAAAAATCACTCCAAACTCTTCTGTTGACAATTTGAGTCCGAGATCAACTGCATCGAATAATACTGACATTAACAATATGATGAATCCTGCAGTTTCTTCAGCTGAAGCTCACGCAATGATGATGGACTTAAACGAGATAAATTCGTTCAGAGGAGTCATTTCTCTTAAAGTTGATGTAGCGAACTTCAAGGCGAGAAAGGCAATAATGGAAGCAAACGCTAAATTAAACGGTGAAGAGTATTTTCCGATGAATGCAAGAACAGTTGCTTTAGTGTCAGTTTTTGCAATTCGCTTCCTTCATTATAAAAGAACTGTTCAGTACAATCCAACAACAATTTTATCATTTGTCACTCCAAGCAGTAGGAAACAAGCGACGATCGAAGAAAATCTTATTGCAAATATAGATAAAGTTATGTCAGAAAATGGCGAAATGCATGGAAAGGAGGAAGAATCAGCTGAATTCATTAACGCGTCAAATGCAGAAATTTCTAACCTCAAATCTCAGCTCGATGAAATAGAGTCGAAACTCAGAGACGAAACAAAGCAGAAAGAAGAATTAGATAAGCAATTCACTGCTTTGCAGAAAGAAGCAGCTCAAAAAGTCGACAAAAAGCTTCTCGATGATTCGCAAAGACAGTTGAAAGAAAGCACACAAAGAGAAAAAGAACTCAGCGAAGAATTATCGAGTGTCAAAGGCGAACTACAAAGATTGTTAGATGCGGTGAACGTCAGCAAGAGTGCAGAGACAAATGTAGCAGCTCAACTTGACGAATCTTTGAGAGTCAATGAAGAACTGAAACATAGAATCGAAGATTTGCAGAAAGAACTTGAAGTTTTGTATGTTGCCAATAAAGAGAAATCGAGAGATATTCTTGCATTGGAAAGAAAGAATAACTCAAAGGTAGCAAAGATTTCCTTGGAGTTGCCAGAGATAAATCAGATTGAAGCCACAGCTGATGAAGTGAAGAAGAAGAGAAGATCGAAGAGTGTAACTTTCACCCAGAAACAGTCTCAGAAGCCTGCTTTCTTTTTGAACGAGAATATAAGAAACGGCCTCACAGAAATGCAGAATGCGATTTTGAAGCATGATTGAAAAAGATATTTTGTTTTGTAATTTAGAATATTTAAATAAAAATGTTTTATATTTAATAATATTTGATATCTGAAGAATTAGCGCGAAATGAACTATTCAACCCTCAACAATTAATCCTTCAATGCGTCGTTAAAATTAATTATTAATTAATTAAAGTAATTTATTTCAGTTTAATGAAAATTATTAAAAAAAAATGATTGATGATTAAAGTATTTTCCATCTCTTTTGAATATTCCATTAGATTTTAGGTAAAAATAAATAATTTTCATAAATCAATTGTTTAAAATTAACAAATTCAAAAATATCATGTATAAATATGATATAATTACTTACCAGCCTCTTTTGCCGCTTTTCTCTTATTATCAGCATCAGCGACCCATGAGATAAGATCTGTGAATTCTCTGTGTCCAGCGAATTCCTTAGCCCATGGATGCTCAACTAGTTCTTCAATTGAGGCTCTCTTGTTAGTATCAACCTCCAAGCACCTCGAAATGAAGTCCCTCATATTTTCAGATGAACCTTCAGGAAGAACAACCTCGACTTTATCAGAAGATTCGAAGTTTACATCCCAGAAAGCTATTTTCATGCCGCCAAATGGGAATTTTCCGATCGCGCATTGATATAAAATTACTCCAAGCGACCACACATCGCTTTTGAGTCCGTAATTGTCTTCTCTGATACGCTCTGGTGACATGTATGACATTGTGCCAGTAAATGATTTCGTTAAATCGCCTGTAGCGCGGAGTTGTCTTGCAAGTCCAAAATCGGCTATTTTAACAGAGCCATCTGTTGCAACCATGACGTTTGATGGCTTGAGATCGCGGTGAAGGATGTGGTTTTTGCGCATGAAAAGCAAGCCACTGAGACATTGAATTGTCAATTGTCCAAGGGCCTTTTCTGGCATGATAGGAACAACTTTAATGTAATCTCCTAATGATGCACCACGCACCAAATCCATCAAAATGTGAATTTTGCCTTTCTGATAGAAAACTGTGAATAATTGGACAACATTCGGATGTTTAAGTTTCCTTAATGAGTGAATTTCGTCAATAGTCTTTTGAAGTGTAGATTTATCAATAACATTGATGTTTTTCATTGCGAATTCGCGTCCTGATGGAATGTGAATCACGTCAGAAACAGTTCCTTGAGTTCCTGCTCCAAGTACTTCCTTTTCGTCGAGATCGTCGAGGCAGATACGTGGGTATTCGTCAGTAAAAAGCATTGTTCCATCAGATTTTGTTTTAATATCGCCAAAATCCGTAGATTCTCTCAAGGGATCAGCTGCCTTGTCTATATTAGCAAAGAATCCTGAGTCAGAGTCGAGTTTAGGCAGCGTGTTCCCCTTCTTTCTGTACGACATTTATATATTAAAAACGTCTAATGTAAAATTCTCAATATAATATTCAAATTTTATTTTAAATCTAGATATATTTCATTATATATTTCACTTTTTACTAATAAATTATATGTTTATTTCGATTTTTAATATATTCAAATTCAAAATTTAAACAAAACACAAGAATTCACATAAATTATTATTCTAAATGAGCATATAAATTTAATAATAGAAGCATAATTGTTAATTTTTCTATTTTTCAATTTGATTACCAATTAATTTATAATTGTATTGTTTCATATTAGGACTCAACCATAAATTTCCCAAAACTTCTGTGATCGCAATAATATCTCGCCTACAACTTTATATTCAATTGGGATCTTCTTCAATATGATGAGATTATATAGTATTAATATGTTTATTCCAAACTACATATTATACCTATTAATACTATATTAGTTTTATTGTTATAATTAAACTCCTTTCATGTGGAAAAACAATTTTTTATTGAAGCCTAAATAATCGGATAAGGTTTCTTTTGGAATATTAACCTTATTGTTAAATTTATTATGTAGCGTGTCGAGCGACGCCAGCGATGTCTGGAGGTTCTTTTATAGAACCTCCAGATCAAATATAATAACAGGGACAAACCCTGTGTTTGAATATTCTGATAAAATGGATGTTCTTTATACGAATTTTATCTATTTAAACAATCGCGCTATTTATCTTTCTGGCAATGATAATGTTAAATTGTCTATCAGCTATAGCTCATTCATCAATGATACTACTTCCATTGATAACGAAGAAGGAGGTGGTGCAATCTTTATGCTAAATGGAACATCTTCCGTCTTGTATAGCAACAATTTTATAATGTGTTCTGAGTTATTCTATGGTGCACAAAGCTTTAGAATGGTATTCCATGGTCCAAAAATTTACTGTCAAAATCTTTTTGACAGAGCAGGAAGTCAGGGCCGGGATATGGGATTTGTTATAGATTATTCAGATGTAGTATACCAGAGCAATAATGTATCTAGATCTGAAAGTGACAGATCGTGTTTGCATACATATTCAAATAACATTACTATATCTTATTCATATTTTACAGATTCTCATTCATATACAAAAGTAGCATTCTATTTTCAAGATTGTAATGCAATAATGAAATACTGTACTATTATTAAAATATTAGTTGATTCTCCACAACAATTAATATATCCTCTTCGTGCAAATTTAACATTGATTCAATGCACATTTAAGGATAATAAAGCAGATTGCTTCTTAAAGCCAACATCATGTAATATTTATATATATTCATGTAATATTGATTTATCTATGAACTGTGGGAGTACAATATCGTTACAGAACCCTCCAGATTATCAAGGAGTTGAAATTATCTACA